>JAVJIF010018038.1:0-107534 GCA_038442645.1 Agave tequilana | reverse complement strand
CCACACACACACACACCCCCCCAAAAAAACACACACACACACGCAACGCGCTCACAGTTGCCTCTTCTTTCTTTAAATTGTTCTCTGTTTATGTTTCTTGTTTATAATATTCATGGGCACAGTTGGTATCTATTTCTTTCTCTTACAGGAGCAAGAGGCTGTACATAGGCCTTATGAGTGGATCCAAGCGGCAATTGAGTCATTGGAGAAGGCATCACCTACCAGTCTTAAAATTACTCTCAGATTGGTATGGGTATCTATGCTTTTTCTACTACATGCTTGTTTAAATCCTTGGGGTAAGAAATTGTGAAAAGACAGATTAATAACTAGAAATAGTCCCTCTGCCAAGTTAATGTGCATATCCATGTACAACTGATGTTCAGCTGTATGCATATCTCAGTCAGACAAACCAGGGACCGATTTCTTTGTCAGTATATGCTCTTTGTTGCAAGAGCTTAAACTTCATGAGCAGCATGGCAAAAATAGAAAAGGAGCCTGCCTATCTGCCAACTAGCCGTCAAGGTTCTGTGGCATAGCCCTCTCTTGGCCATGCTTACCCTGAAAAGGTTGACAGAGGTTCCTAAACACTTGGTCAATTCTTTTCTGGGAGCTTTCTTGACTCCAAGTCGTGCTCCATTTAAATTCGTTTACTCTTTTTAATGGTAAAAGGCTTAGATAATGATGGTGTGATGATAAATCATGGGATTCTCTAATCCCATCATCATTACATCCATCTATGCTTCTTAAGTCCAATCTCATCATTGCTAATGTAGTACACATACTGGAGACTGTTTACTGGGCCTTCAGATTAAATGACCCGCTTCTAATTCCCAAAGTGACCTCCAAGCTGCATGTACTTTGTTAATTTAATGTACTCGTTGAAGACTCAAAACACTTATCCTGCATATTATCAGCTCTACTATGACACTCATATTTACTTGTTTAACTTTGTTTACAAAGAAAATGTTGCAACAGTGAGGAGGGGCACTTATGGAGTACTGAAAAAAGATCTGGATTTGTCTAGGATTATCAATTGTGAGAATTCAGCTTCCTGCCCCGCTTTAGAACCAAAAAAGTGATATGATTCATTTAGCCATGCAAACCTTTGACTTGCCAAGTTAAATACTAACGTGCAAACTAGTTCATAAGTCCAAATTAATGAAATGTTATCATTTATCATCTCCAATCCTACTAAAAATTAAGTAATTGATCAGTGTATACCCCGAAGCACTTATCTGCTTGTCTAACCAGTTTAAGCTCTATTGTTGATGTCTTCATATCTTTGTTAATTTTTTGGCGTACAGAAACTAATCATGTTCTGGATTGCCTTGCCATTTGTTTTGACTGGGCCCTCATTCATTGGCAAATCCAATACTTTTCTATTAAGCATGAAATAAGAAATATTGGACTTTAGGGCTTAATCAGATTAATTCTGCTTGAGTTTGATATTGTTTACAGTTTGTAACATTATACTGCTGAATAAAATTTTAATTATTATCAGCTTGAGTTATTAGCTCATATTCTTTTCCTGATTAATTGACTGACTGCCGTCCTTCATCACTTTTTAGTCTTATGATTATACTGTAGATTGGTTAACAAAACTGATTCAGTTAATACCAGTATGTAAACAATTAGCTAGATTAATAAGGTTCTTATGAGTCCTTGAACTACTTGTGGCGAGAATCCAGATCGGCGAAGGGAGAAAGCAGCAAATCGGCCAATGTCTTATCCTAGATTACAGGATTTGTTGCCATCTTTTGCGAAGAGAACTCAGCAAGGATTTCTTTGAGGTAATTTTTTGACTATCAAACTTAAAGTCGACATGTTTCCAACACATTCCTTGTAACAACACGCTTTTGTATTCAGGGCTGCAGGGCTATATTAGTGGATAGAGACAGAAACCCTAAGGTCAGAGTCTGCTAATTTTCCTTCCTGCTAGAATGTTTTCTTTAAGGAAAAATATTTTACCTGAATTTCTGTGAGAACCACTTATTGACTGTTGATTTTGCAGTGGGAGCCACCCAGACTGGATATGATAGATGATGAGATGGTTGATCGATATTTTGCCAAGATCGACGATGCAGAGTGGGAAGACTTGAAACTTCCTGAAAGACACAGCTCTCATATCCCATCTACGTCGAAGCTTTGAGTTAGTTTACGTGACTCAGCTCGACATGTTCAGCATCAGATAAAACCACTACCTTGCTGTATCTTCAAATAAGCCATGCCTTCAGGAGTTCAATTTAGTATGTCATCTCTCATAGTTCTTTTAATCAATATTCTGAATAATGGTAGAAAATAAGTTTTTCGTTTTTTTAGCCATGTGAAACTTTGTCATCTCTTCAAACTGGAATGTACCACAAGAAGAATGTTATCTGCAGAGCTTACCAAATTTTGAATAAAATTCACATCTATGCAACTGAATATTCTCTTACAGATGCAACCACAATGTTTCAAAAAGTTCCTCATGGTTATGCTGATGGAGTTACCATAAAGAATTCTGGGTATATCATTATATTAACACATCTGTTGAAGATGAGTTCAATATTGGTCTTAAATTGCATGAGCACTCTTGAAACTGTTCACCAATAGTCTTTGCAAGAATATGTTCCATTCTTGAATTAATGGAACCTACTTCTGTCCCTAACAGTAATATTTCGCCGAAAGAGCTTGGAAATCAGTTTGAATGCTAAGTGATAATCCTGACACAGCCTAAGATTCTTCAGTACAAGAATCTCATCCCCCTGCTTCGTCCTCATCAGCCCAAAGGACACCGCGAACTTCTCACTGTGCTGAGAAAGCGAGCCTGCCTTCTCTTCTTCATCCATGTTTAACAGCACTTCTGATGTTTCTGCTACCTAACCTGCAGCCTTCAATCTCTCATTAACCGTATTGAGCATTGCTTGAATGTTCTCTGATTCATGATGACTGCAATCTCCAACAGTGAACTCATGGTTGGTTCCATCAACCACAATTGAGCTGCAACCTGGTGTTTTCTTAATGCCTCTCTGGTGCATGAGAAGCCTCACCCCTCTCACCTCTTCCCACAGCTTCTTTCGGGCATAAATGTTTGATAAAAGAACATAAACGCCATCGTTGTTTGGCTCAATATCGAGAAGATGCCTGGCTGCCTCCTCCCCAAGCTCTACATTGTTGTAGACTCTGCATCCACCGAGCAACGCACCCTAAACTGCCCCCCATTCGGCTCCATCGGCATTCTATGATAAACTTTTCAGCTTCTTCCAACATTCCAGCTCTGGCGAGCAGATCAGCCATGCATCCATAGTGCTCCAACTTTGGCTCAATCCCATAAATTTCCTTCATGTTTTGGAAATACAAGAACCCTTCTTTCACTAGCCCTCCGTGGCTACAAGCTGATAGAACTCAGATGAAGGTTATGTCATCAGGTGCAATTCCTGCCTTCTGCATCAGACTGAACTGAACCAAGGCTCGATCACCGAAGCCATAGATTGCAAGTCCATTGATCATTGCATTCCAAGAGATAATATCTTTCTTCGGCATCTCAGAGAAGATTTCAACGGCCAAGTCCATCTTCCCACACTTTGAGTACATATCAACAAGCGAATTCATCAAACTGATTGAATGATCCAGCTGCGCTTTGTTGAAATAAGCATGAATCCACTTCCCTAGACTCAAGTCACCGGTCTGGGCACAAGCTGAGAGTGCTGCCATGGCCGTGACCTCGTTCGGCTTGAGATCAGAATTCACAACCATCTTCTTAAACAGCTTCTGAGCCTCACTGCCCTGATTGTTCTGAGAATACCCAGATATCATAGCAGACCAAGAGACCACATTTCTATCCTTATCAGGAATCGCATCGAAAACTTCTCTTGCCAATTCTAACTCCCCACACTTGGAATACATATCAACAAGAGCTGTTCCCAGGACCACACAGACTCTCATTCTTGATTGCCTAATACCGCGGTGTTGCTCCTTGCCATTGTCAAGATCTTTCAGTGCTCCGCAAGCAGAAATGGCGGTAACCATAGTGACTTCGTCAATTAGCATGCCTTCTTGTTGCATCAAGGAGAAGAGACGCAATGCTTCTCTTGGGGATTGGTTCTTCGCATATCCGGTGATCATGAAGTCCAAGCAACCTCATTCTTCTTTGTCCGGTCCATCCTATCGAATACTGTTCTCGCTGAGGTCAAATCTCCATAGGATGAGTACATTGTGACTGAGTGTGGTCTGTGTGTAGAGGTCAGAGTCATGCCGAGTTTCAGTATCTGGGCATGAAGGGCCCTTTCATTAATCAAGGCCGGAGTCTGAGCACAGGCTTTGAGCAGCGAAGGGAAGGTGAATCGATCGGGAGGAGTGTCGAGGTCATGGAGCTATCTAAATAGCCCGTGACAGCCAGTTCAGGCGAGCTGTGCTTCACGAAACCTCTCAAGATGGTGTTCCATTGTACTGTGTTGGGCTGATTGGGGTGTGGTTGAAGAGCATGGAGGCATAGGCTAAGCTTGTGGATAGTGGTGAGAGTGATAAGGAGAGAGAGAGAGAGTAGTTTGTTGAGAGATGAGTTGTGGTGAATGAAGCCAGTGATGATCATTTGTGCATGGACTTGTTGGAGGACTCTCAAGCTTGAGCGTTTCTTCTCTAGTAGTGGGAGGGTTGGGTTGTGGGAATGAATGGAGAAAGTCATGGATTAGAGGAGAAATCATGAAACTATCATAGAGGAAGGAGTTCTTTTTGCACTTTTTAAGCTGTAGTTAAGCTTATCTACTCAAAACTTTGTACGTGGTGGTTTTCCACAGTCTTATCTGCAAAGGAGATATTTCCACTATATACTGGGTGATAGAGTTTATGTAAGCATTTTTTTTTTCCAGCATGTACTTACCATCAGCATCAAACTTTGTTAGAAACTTAAGCTTGAGATTAAATATTTAGCTCCTATATAGAATTTAGATGAAATAAATAAAGAGAGAGAAGTGGGATGAGAGGAGGTCGGTGCAGCAATAGAGAGGAGTGCAGCAAAGAGATGTTTATACAAGAAAACTTTGTTAGGCATCATATTTCCTATCTCTAATATATCTTGTACTGAACATCTTGTGCATATTATGCCCTAAATATCCTGTACTAAATAACATACTGGTAACACTCCGCCTCAAGCTCGACCATAGATGTCAAATGTCAAGCTTGTTATATAGAGAATCAACTCTACACATGCTAGCCTTCTGTTTGAAAAAATCAGCAAGCTACATTTTCGAATGAACATACAGAGAGTACTAGTTCGCCATGCCCTTATGTTTAGTTCATTTGTAGAATACTAGGTTTGAAATTATGTGAATTGCAGCTTCCTTGTCACAATACAACCAGGTGAGAAATAAGTTCTTCTAGTAAATATTTCAACCAGATGAGCTTACATGAAGTGTGACCATATTTTGACACTCATCCTCTGCACTAGATCTTGCACAAGCTGTTTGTTCTTCACTCCTATGACACTAGATCTGTCTCTTCTTTATTGTCTCCCCAAGAAGATAAGGACAATCTTCTCAATACTTGGTATGTCAATGAGCCCACAAGAAGTTCTTTTACTTCTCAATTCCGACTGATCTCATTCCCACCAAGACAAGATCATCTGTTTATAGTTATATACTACAAAAATGACTTGACCAGTTACTTGTATTTCAATGATCAGTAATTATTGTAGGCTAACTCTGTACTTGAACCTGAGCTAGCTAGCATTTTCCACTAGTGTTGCATGAGCATCCATTGAACAAAATAAATAATACAATGCCGGGGCTTAATTATTTCACACTGGTAATGCATTTTGTCAAATAACTAGGTGCCGTTTGAGAGATTTCTTATGCTGTCATCTTTTGAATAATCTACCACCTTATACTTCAATTTGGCTCTTAGTAGCTTGCTGATTTTCTGACAGTTTTAAATGGAAGTCCTGCGTTGTTAGGCTGTAGCAAAGTTAATGGCGGCAGGGTAAGCTTCTTCGCGCGAAGGACAAGGATGGTCCTTCGCGCCCAAGGGCTTGTCAGGCCCACACTAGGCTATTCAGAATTTTTCAGAAAAATTAAAAAAGAAAAAGAAAACTATATCTTAAAAAAAAAAAAAAAAAGCTATAGTTTTCCTTACTTGTTTCTTTAAGACTCTTCTTATATCTCACTCAACTACAAATTGTTAGTTTTTTTAAAAAAAAAAAATTCAAAATTAACAGTTCTTGTCTTAATTTTAAAATTTTGAAGACCATAAAGTAATACAAAATAGCCACTAATAATAATATTAATTGAAAAATAAACATATAAAATATTAGATTTGGGGGTTATAGGCCATACCTGATGATGTACGTTTCTATAAAGGTTAAGTTTCAGCTCGAGTCCGAACTCTAAGTAAGCCCTGACCTCGATTCAAGCTTAAAGAAGGCTTCAGCCCGTATTTGTCTGATTAGGTGCCGGGTTGTTTTGGACCAAGTCAGGATTTCTTACGGGTGGTCTCGACCTATTATCATCTCTATTAAAATTCTAGAATAGTCATAGTCATGCCTAAAAACACTTAAAATTTTTTAAACTAGGGTTGCGTAATATATTTTAGCCTTTGAGTAGGGCACCATTATTGAATCCACGAGGAAATTGCACTCATTTTTATCCGGACAATACGATGACTCACATAAATTTAAATAAAAACATCTTCATCAGTGATCAGCCACACCAGACTCGAGTTCAAGTGCGGTCAAATTAATTTTTGATCAAAAAAAAAACCCTGTTGTGCTTTTCTCCTCAAAGTGGAAGTGCTCTTACAGAATCCAAAATCTCTAGAAAACCTTGGAATTTGGAAGAAGGCTGTAGCCACAACAAGAGGTGTTGGTGGGAGCTGTCAAACTCTTGCACATTCTTGCTTTTTTTTTTGGTTCGTTCAATTCAACATGTACATGGGATCTTTCAGCCTTGTGGCCTCTAGATTTCTCTTAGAACTGGTGGGGCCTTATAATTTAATACACATCAGCAAACCTAACTTATCAACAGCATCCATTTACCATTACTTAACTAAAAAAGAGGTTGGCTTTTATAGGTTGCATAGGTGATGAACAACGAATAATGAATCAATGGAAGACTGAATCAACAACAAAAAAAAAAAAAATCTGATACTGAGATAGTTACTTTTCAAAATGCTTAAATTACATCCACTGGATATATTTTTTAATTAGGTCGTAAAAAATTTGCTTTTGGATATAGTTTTCATTGTTAAGCTAGCTACATATTGATCGTGCAACTTCACTGTAGAAAGAGATAACATTGATGTCTTAATCTGGAATTACAAGATTTTAATCTTCTAGTTACGGGATCATCACATAATTAGGCTGCCCGCCAAGAGAAAAAGCCACAAGAGAAAAAGCCAACTGCTTGTTCCTTGTGCTAATCTTGTCACGGACTTGTGCATGTTTGTCAATGGCGAGCTGCCTTTGTCAAGGGTCTAATTATAACATTCATTGATACCAGAATTGTTAAAAGTCAACCCACACAAAGGGAGAGAATATATATATATATAATTTGATAAGAAAAAAAAAAATTTAATTATATTTGTTGAAGTAATATATTGTAAGATATTTTTTGATTCGATTCACACCTTATTTCTTATACCATGTCATGACACACCTGTAACTTATGTTAGTCAATATAGTAGGTGAGTCTAAAAAGTACACTGAGTTTTAAAGATTGGTGGGAGCTACTACTATTCTTTTATGAGGGTTAAGAACATTATAAGAACGTCATCAAAGAGTTATATATAGAGCGGAAGTCTCTTTCTGTAACCACGCATTGCTTTCTATGTTAACCAGAGAGAAGACTCTTCATCTCGTTCTCTATAATGATAATTCAGATACGGGTACAGTTCATCGTCTTTGAGAAAGTATATTATCGAAAATCCGTCTTAACATGATATTCAGATTTATACATGATAGCATTTGATCTTATTTATCCATCAAAATTCTAGCAAGTGGCATCAGAGCTTTGCTATGCTATCTATATTTTGAGATCAAATTATGTATGAAATATGATATATTTTTTAATTTGAGAACTGTTATAGAGAAACCATAGATCTACCATCAAACCCCTCTCTCTCTACTCCAAAGGTTTTAGGGCGCCCCGCAGCCCATCAGGATTTTTTGCGCCAAACTTTTGATAACTATTGTGATTTATTATTAAAGAAATTTGATGAATTGCTGGGGTTTACGTTATCGTTCCAAGTATTATTATTTTGCGCCAGTACAAGTTTTGATCTCTGTTGGTTAAAGGATTTGAAATTTTATGAAACATTTCAATTTTGAAATATCTTGATTAGTTTTGAGATAGAGTGCTATCATCGACAACTGGGATTTTTTTTTGTGGCTTTCTACAACTGGGATTTGATTTGTAAAAAGGTCAATTCAAATATTTGAACAATTTCGTCATGCTTTTAACATTGGATTTTAACATTGGATTCCTGAGATTGCAAAGGGGTAATAGAACTGCATGTGACATGAGGAATTCAGATTTTTTTTTTTTTTTTTTTTTTGGCTTTTGAGGGAAGGAATTTCTGATATTTGATAGAGCAGAACTTGCTTGCACACTACTTTGTTCCTTCGGCTGCTGTGCATAGCAATTTTGTTCTCATTCAATTAATGGAACTGGGAATCATGGAACTAAAGTTGTAATTTATGCTATTGGTTGGAATGTTGATATTCATGAAATTTCAAATCCAATGGCTGGTTAGATGTGCAATGGATAATTAATTCCTTGGGAATTTATCTACGCACCTAAATTGAGAAGAGGGGAAAACAAATCTCAGATCAGACCAACACAAACACCGAGATTTACATGGAAAACTCAAAGAGAGAATAACCGGGGGGTGGGGGGTGGGGATGGATTTCACTATATTCAGGAAAAATTACAATGATTATTGCTCCAATCTCACGTACTGGGTTCTGGGTTGAATTGATCATCCTCTTCGTGTTGGAAGGAGAATGCTATTTATATATGTGGTATCTATTAGATAAGACTGTAGAATCTAGCTCTATTTAAACATCTATCCGATCTTAACCGCTTATCTTGAAGGTGGTTAGAGCAAAACATCTTAATTTGAATTGGTTGAACGAGTGTTTATTTTTATCTTGTAGTCTGCATCCAGCTTTAGATATAGTCGATCTGTTCCCGAGCTGCAACTGTTGAGTTCAAATGAAAATTTGACTTTAGGGATAAGGATACTCGTAACTAACTTTATTTATTTTTTTTAACTGCCCAACTGCTTGGAGTTTGAATTGGATGAGAACCTTGTTCAGAGGTTCTGAAAGCTGCCACGTATCACTCGCTTGTTTGAGGCTGGTTGGACACATGTCATGATCTCGAGAAGGTCAGAACTGATCACTATACATGCGCTCTCTGTTTCCCTCTCTTTGGCAGGTGGTCAAGAACGTGTCATTGGGAATTGTGTGTTCTTGGGAACTCCGAGGGAACGAAAGGGGAGAAGACTTCTTTGGGTTTAGTCTCGGGCTGCCTGTATCGCTTCAGTTTTTGTCTTTAAAAGGCATGTCTCTGATGGATGGCGGAGCCTTAAATACGTGTCCCATCCGTTACAGCATCGGTTAGGTAACTGTCAATTTTGATGGGGCACGACGCTCGAAATTGGTACTGCATTTCTCAGATGACGGCTTTAATCTGATTTATTGCGCCACGTGTATGATCCTGATCAAAGGGTTGCACATTCTCTTAGGGTTTAAAAATGACGCTCTCAAGCCATAGGCATTATCCCAATTTTTTGAGTTTTCTTCTTCCTCTTAGTCTTCTTTTTCTTTTTCTTTAAATCTCCTTCGTGTTCAGATCCTCTTGTTCTCGGGTCTCTATTGCTCTGTTAACTTTTGTTGAGATGATGAAGGGAGGCAAGTCTGGCGCGGTCAGTGACGCAAGCAAAGGAAAGACTACAGCGGAGAAGAAGGGGAAGAGATCTTCTTATCGTACCAAGGTCGGTATAGACTTCGATCCAAAGAGCACCATGCTCCATAATCAGAAGGATATTGATGAATACTTGGTGAAGTATGGCGTTGAACTCTCTCCTCGGATCAAAGTTGAGTTTTGTCCCCAGGACATTAAGTTTGGTTTGTCCCCTCCAAACGGTGGAGTTACATGCATCCCCAGGCCTGGCGCTAGGGTTGAAGCTGTCAATGATGAAGTTTGTCCACAGTGTTCTGGCTTTCTACAAAATCGCCCCTCCCAGCTGTCGGGGTTGCGTGGCGAACAGTCCTCGGGTTCGAGGCTCTTTGCATCTTGAGCGTCCCAGAAATGTGCCAACAAGAAGTCTTCAGTGCCGCTTACATGCTAAGAAAGACTAACCAGGACACCGGGTACTTCGTGCCCAAAGGTGGGTGCGAGAGAAGTATTGCAAACATGGTGGATAGTGACCACGGTATGCGGGATACCGTGGTCCACGTGACTGGTTCATGGGAGACCGAATCAGTGGATGAGCGTAGAGTCATCCTGACCACCTAGAATCTGGGTCTGGTCTCTCGTGGGGAGCACCACTCTCCACGGATATCGAAGTGAATCTGCGAGAGTTGGTGGCTATCAATTACAACCATCAGAGATGGAGCTGGCTTCTAGACCCGACAGGCCTTTAGTGCCCCCAGTCCTCCCGAGGGTGGCCACTTCGGGCAAGAGCCGGCCTGTCGCCGAACTGAGGTCCCCTGCTCCAGAGAAGAGCCAACTGGTCGCGGAAGGTCAAGGGTCTCGGGGCGGATGGTTCCCGTCAAGAAGAAGAGGGCCCTTGGTTAGCCTTCGCAACCTCCGCGCCTCGAAGTAAATTATTGATTTCTTCGTTTTTTTCGTCTGAGGAACTTTCTTTTGATGTTTATCTCTCTTTTGCAGAAGAGATAGGCTCATCTTTGACGAATCTGATAAGGAGGAGATGACGGGCCTGCTGGCGGTCACGTCTGCTCGTTCGACCCAATTTTCTTTGCTTTGTGTTTTGCCTTTGTGCCCTCCCTCTTGTGTAGAGATGATTTACTTTGTGCATTAGCTTTGTGCCTCCTCTTATATAGAGGATTTGAGTTCGTATCTTTTGTGAAGTTTCTTTGTAGAGATAGTGGAAATCTTTCACGTGATGAAGGTGGAGACGTGGAGCAAGTGAGTCGAACCTCAAAACATATCCTTATATTTGTGTTTGTTATCTCTTAACTCAACTTACTTGTTTTATATTTACAGTGCACTTATTGCTTAATTCATATATGCTTGATATTGTGCCACACTTGTTTTGATCCAAGACAGCTATTTAAACATCTCAACTCTGATAAAAGAGAAATTTTGAGGAGAAATTCTGAAGCCCTTCAATGAGAATTCGGCTTTACTCTTTGAAGTTCATTTGTGTGTTAGTTTTATTAATCATAGTTTTTATAATTTTGCTTTTGATTAGCACTTCACCTGCTCAACCCCTCCCCCACAAGGGGACTTTCAAGATTGAGGCTCTCCAATGCATTGTATTTCTAGGAACCTTAAGAGGATGAAGAAGGAGCTGAAGAGATGGAGTAAGAGTCATCAGGTGATATCCATGAGGAGGCATCCAAGCTTGAGACATCAATTGCTACATTTCAAAACAAGGAGGCGCTGGTGGACTCTCGATGGAGGATGAAGTATTGGAAATTAAACATCTATAATGCGGATTAAATTGAAACCATGGATCAAGAATCAATACAACATCTCAAGAAATAGATAAAAAAACCCTAATTTATGAAATACTTTAAATCACCATACCTGAGGCCATTGGTGAAGATTGGATGAAGGTTGGAGAAGACCCTTGATTCCTTACTCTTGAATCTGCAAACCCTAATTGCAATGGATCCTCTTTTCTCTGCTCCTTTTCCTTCCTCAAAAACTCTCTTTCTTTTCTGATGGAGATTCTCACGATAATATGAGCGTAAGTTTTGATTTCTTTACAGGAGGAGAAAAGTGGGTCGCACATTTGCAATTAGACCCCTTGAAATAAAGCCTTTCCATCATGGCACCCTTTATATTTCAAGTGACCAAATAACTATATAAATGTGACTTTAATATGGGCACCCTTAATATCAGTTAACTTTAATAGGAATCCAATGCAAATAATCAAGGTTAAGTGGGCCACCTTCATATGAGATTAACATTCTCCCACTTGGGCCACTAACCGATTAGGTTAAAAACTTTAGTAAACAAAATAAAAGAAAAGACTCATTTTTAAAATCATTTTGACTCCATTGGATTCCATACTGAAAAACCTTTGACACGTGCACGAATTTTTAAAAAAAAAAAAAAAACAAACTATAACTGATAAGCCCAAATATGAAATACCGTAATACTGCAATTAGTTTGGACTACCAATGCGAGTCATAGCGGTTATACAACATCCACGTCATACTCCCTTCTATGTACCACAACATTGATAACCCTTACTAATTGAGTCCATAACCAAAATGACCCCTGTAATTGTCTTGTAAAGACATTTCCTGTTTAACAAACATCCAAACATAATATGTGCACACATAATTGGATAACAGGAAACACAGAAACAAACTTTTATTTGTACAATAATGTCAATTACATAAGTACCAAAATACACATTTATAGATTGCCCAAAAGACCCATTCTTACAACATGTTCCTTGAATGTCTTTGGAGGCAATCCCTTTGTCATTGGATCAGCAACCATTAAAGTGGTACTTATACTTACAATTGACACCTTTTGTTTCTCAACTCTTTCTCTAACCACCAAGTACTTAAGTTCTATGTGTCTAGAACCATTAGAGCACTTACCATTCTTAGAGAAAAATACGGCTGCTGTATTGTCACAATATATCGTCAGCGGCCTGGCAATAGAATCAACTACACCAAGTGCTGAGATGAAATTCCTTAACCATAATGCATGATTCGAGGCTTCAAAACATGCTATAAACTCAGCCTCCATCGTGGATGAAGCAATAATGGACTGCTTCACACTCTTCCACGAGATTGCCCCAACCTGCTAGCAAGAAAATGAAGCCTGAAGTAGACTTCCTGCTATCTGGGCAACCACCAAAATCTGAGTCTGAATAGCCGATCACCTCCAACTGATCAGATCTTCTATATGTGAGCATATGGTCCTTCGTCCCTTGAAGATACCGCATAACCTTCTTAGCTAACTTCCAGTGCTCCATTCCTGGATTGCTCTGGTATCTTCCCAACATCCCAACAGCAAAGCTGATATCTGGCCTGGTACAAGTGCTTGCATACATCAAGCTCCCAACAGCTGATGCATACGGAACTGTCTGCATTTGACCCTTTTCTAAGTCATTTCTGGGACACTGGCTACCACTTAATCTGTCACCCTTCTGAATGGGTGCAGGACTTATTGAACACATTTCCATATGGAATCTTTCCAAGACTCGGTTGATATATCCTTTCTGAGACAATCCTAGCAATCCTCGAGATCTATCCCTGAAGATCTCTATGCCAATAACATAATTTGCCTCACCCATATCAACCATCTGAAAGTTCTTGGTTAGATAACTTTTAGTTTCATACAGCAAATCAAGATCACTACTGGCTAATAAGATGTCATCTACATACAGAACCAAGAAAATAAACTTGCTCCCACTGATCTTTAGATATATACACTGATCAACAGTGTTTTCTGTAAATCCAAAAGAGGTAATGGTATCATTAAACTTTATATACCATTGCCTGGAAGCTTGTTTAAGTCCATATATAGATTTCTTTAATTTACAAGCCAAGTGTTCTTGTTCTTTAATTGCGAACCCTTCAGGTTGCTCCATGTAGATATCCTCATCCAAATCTCCATTAAGAAAAGCAGTTTTCACATCCATTTGATGTAACTCCAAATCATAATGAGCTACAAGTGCCATAATGATTCTAAGAGAATCCTTCTTTGATACTGGAGAGAAGGTCTCTGTATAGTCAATGCCTTCTTTCTGAGTGAAACCTTTGGCCACAAGTCTAGCCTTATATCGTTCGACATTGCCTTTAGAGTCGCGCTTGGTCTTAAAGACCCATTTACACCCGACTTTCTTACTGTTATAAGGCAACTCAACGAGATCCCAGACTTGATTTTGGTCCATAGACTTCAACTCATCTTTCATAGCATCAACCCATTTACTAGAATCATTGCATTCTATGGCTTGTGAAAATGAAACTGGATCTTTATTAATCCCAATATCATAGTCAGATTCCTGTAGATACACCACATAGTCATCTGAAATGGCAGATCTTCTTTCCCTTTGAGATCTTCTCAAAGCTGCCGGTTGTGGTGGTTCTACTATATTTTCAATGGGAATATCCTCATGGAGTGGTGAACCAACATTAACTTGTTGTTCTGGAATCTCAACTTGATGATCAAGCTGAGGTACAATAATCTCTCTTGAAGGAAAAGGTATTGGGATATTTACCCTTACCACTTCAAGATCTACCTTTCTTGGTTCAGCACTCCCACTAATTTCACCATTTCCAGGAATCTGGCATTACCAGTTTCAACTATTCTTGTACTATGGTTAGGACAATAAAATTTGTATCCCTTAGACTTATCTGGGTAACCAATGAAATACCCAGATATGGTTTTTAAGTCTAATTTCTTTTCTTGTGGATTATATATTCTAGCCTCTGCTGGACAACCCCAGACATGTAAATGTCTTAAACTAGGTTTCCTACCAGTCCACAACTCGAAAGGAGTTGTTGGGACAGCCTTACTAGGAACCCTGTTCAAGATATACATAGCAGTCTTTAAGGCTTCATTCCACAATGAATTGGGTACATTTGAGAAGCTCAACATGCTCCTAACCATATCCATAAGAGTTCTATTCCGCCTTTCAGCAACACCGTTCTGCTGAGGCGTACCTGGCATTGTGTATTGAGCACAAATGCCACGCTTTTCTAGAAATTTGGCAAATGGACCAGGATGTTGTCCTGACTCATCATATCTACCATAAAATTCACCACCTCTATCTGATCTAATGATTTTAACCTTTCTATCTAATTGTCTCTCGACTTCTGTAATGAACACCTCTAGGATGTCAACAGCCTGAGACTTTTCATTAATTAGATAAACATAACCATAACGTGATAGATCATCTATAAAGGTAATGAAATACCTCTCTCCAGTAAAACATGGAATGGAGAGTGGTCCGCATATATCTGTATGAATTATTTCAAGGAGTTCTTTACTTCTTGTGGCACCTTTCTTAGTGTGTTTGGTTTGTTTTCCTTTAATACAATCCACACACACATCAAAATCAGTGAAGTCTAGGTTATCCAAAATCTCATTCTTCACTAATCTTATTATTCTATCCCTGGAGATATGCCCCAGTCGTCTATGCCACAAGATTGAGGATTTTTCATTTATTAAGCCACGTTTTATACCAACATTCGAATGCAGAGATAATAAAGATTGTGCAAACTCATCATTCAATGAAATTTTATATAAACCATCACATAAAATTCCATGTCCAACCGGAATTGAATTATACACTAAAGAGAGTTTTCCACAACAAAACAAAACAGAATATTCAAAAACATCTAATTTGGATAATGACACTAAGTTTCTTGAAATTGAAGGTACATAAAAAGTATCCTCAAGATCCATCTGATGTCCCGTCTCTAAGATCAGTCGATAAACACTAACATATTCGACCTCCACTTTGAGACGGTCCCCATAAAGACGAATCTCTCACTTTCCTTCGGTTTCCGGGTTGTAAGGAATCCCTGCATTGAATTAGTTATGTGAGTTGTGGCTCCAGAGTCTATCCACCAAGTATTAGAAGGAACTTCAGTAAGATTTAATTCATAACATACAAAAGAAAGATATGTACCTTTCTTTTCGAACCAAGCTTTCCTCTTGTTGCAGTCCTTCTTCACATGTCCTTTTCTGCCACAGAAGTAGCATTTGACAGTGAAAGCTTTTCTATGACCTTGGCTACTTTCCCCATGGTCATTTCCTTTATTTGATGGAAATCTCTTACCTCTTCCATATTTACTTTTCTTATGGATACCCCTTGAAGTTACTGCCAACACTGAGTGCTGTCCTTCTTGCCTCAGTCTCACCTCCTCTTGAACACACATACCAGTTAGCTCATTTAAGTTCCACTTATCCTTATGAGTATTGTAGTGGATCTTGAATGGCCCAAACTGTGAAGGAAGTGAGTTGAGGATAAATTGAACCAAGAAGGACTCATCAACCTTCATACCCAGTGATCCTAGCTTAGCAGCCTTATCTGATATGTTTAGAATGTGTTGCTGAACTCCTCTATTATCATCATATTTCATGGTGGTAAGTTCAGCCATTAAGGTACCAGCTAATGACTTATCTGCTGACTTAAATCGGTCTTTGACAGCAGTTAACAGTTCAGATGCTTTAGTTGTAGGAGGGAGTGAAGTCTTGATGTTATTAGCTATGGTCATCTTTATGAACATTAGACTGAGCCTATTAGACCTTTCCCAAGCTTTGGCATGGCTGACCTGTTCTGTTGTACTCTCAGCAGTTACATCATCAGGTTTGTCAACTATTAAGGCCATGTCTAGGTCTAGGACACCCAGTGTAAACTGTACATGTTCAAACCATTCTGAGAAGTTTGTACCGTCCAAGGCTGGAATGCTAGTGGCATGAGTGTGGAGGGAAGTAGGGACGTTCACTGAAACATAATAGGACAAGCTCACATTAATGCCACGAATCAATACAGATTTTAAATTTAATTAAGATGAACTATTGATATCACTTTGACTTCTCCTTTGGGCGAAACCTAAGCATATCTAGTGTTCACTCTTTAGGTGAGAACTTTTATCACCTATGTAGGTCTAATATAATTTATGTCACTTAGTTAGTAAGTCTTGTTACCTTTGGGTATCCAATTCTACACCACTAAGTTACATAAATTATACTACCCTATCCGGTTCATAATTATTTGAAAGAGACTTTCCTTTGGGCCAGTCCCAATCTCCTAATTAGAACCGCCATTGAGAATATTATTGTCTTTAATGTCACTTACGTTGACAAGTCTTTTATGTAGTTATATATTCATAAGATTTACTAACCTAGGTCACTTTGGCAACTACTAAATCAATAAGCCTTATGAATACAAAACTAACCAATAATATTCTCTAATCCTTTTATTTGTGTAATGCCATAATACTACAATACATTGCTTGACCAAACATCAATCAATATTAACACAATAACTTAAATGTGTTAACAAACATTAATGATTGAATTAAGCAACAATTAGTCGACTACATGAAAGGACTAGTCGACTTGGGTCAAGACAAGTCGACTACAGATTAGGTCTAGTCGACTACAACAAAAGGAAATTAGTCGACTATACCTAAATTATTAGTCGACTATAAACTTTATAAGTCGACTTGACATTTAATTAGTCGACTCCTGTGGGAAGACAAACTTTCGGTTGAAAATTAGTCGACTTGACAAAAATGGTTAGTCGACTATACACTTTACTAGTCGACTAATCAATAGTTATAAGTCGACTCCTGAATCCAACAGAGAGTCGGGTAACTTTCTGGATGGACTATTAGTCGACTAATCAATAACTATAGTCGACTAATACTCCACGAAACAGTTACCGAAGAGCAGTTCCAGATTATCACCCGATTCCAAAATTTTAGGGAAAAATCGGGAAAATTATGAAAAATTAGGGTTTCTAAAATCCTAAATTTTGATCCCTATTAATTGCATAATTAGAGGAATATGAACATGATATTAGGGCTATTAAATCCTCTACAAATTGTACAATTAAAATGATCAAAAATTGAATCGTTAATCAAAAACCCTTAGGGCTATTAAATCCTCTACAAATTGTACAATTAAAATGATCAAAAATTGAATCGTTAATAAAACCCTAACTTTTCATAATTCCTAAATCCAAGATGTATTGATTCTTTAATCATGGCTCTGATACCAAATGTTAGAAATTAAATATCTATAATGCGGATTAAATTGAAACCATGGATCAAGAATCAATACAACATCTCAAGAAATAGATAAAAAAAACCCTAATTTATGAAATACTTTAAATCACCATACCTGAGGCCATTGGTGAAGATTGGATGAAGGTTGGAGAAGACCCTTGATTCCTTGCTCTTGAATCTGCAAACCCTAATTGCAATGGATCCTCTTTTCTCTGCTCCTTTTCCTTCCTCAAAAACTCTCTTTCTTTTCTGATGGAGATTCTCACGATAATATGAGCGTAAGTTTTGATTTCTTTACAGGAGGAGAAAAGTGGGTCGCACATTTGCAATTAGACCCCTTGAAATAAAGCCTTTCCATCATGGCACCCTTTATATTTCAAGTGACCAAATAACTATATAAATGTGACTTTAATATGGGCACCCTTAATATCAGTTAACTTTAATAGGAATCCAATGCAAATAATCAAGGTTAAGTGGGCCACCTTCATATGAGATTAACATGAAGGTCATCTGCGTGCAGACAGAACGAAATATCACAGTGCATTGCAAGATGTTGTAAGTCTTTTGGAAGCAAAAGTCTAGAGTTGCATGGCTACAAGGAGGGAATCAAAATATTCGATTTTTTCATATATATACATTAATCAAAAGAAGCAAGAATTTTCAAGACCCAGAAGGAATTAAGAACATATTTCTTCAATATTTCAAAAATAGATGGTGAAGTGAGGCTACAGAGGTGGTGGTGGAGTCTCAATTGATGACTGTATAACTTCTATTCTCTCTCAAGAAGACAATGATACGTTGACAAGAGAGATTTCTATGAAGAGGTTCTGGAGGTTGTTCAAAATCTTCAAAGTGACAAATCGCCAGGTCCAGATGGGTTTTCAGACCATTTCAATAAAAGATTTTGGCATGTCGTAGGGCAATATGTTTTTAAGCAATTAAACATTTTTTTCCTTTCAGGAATAGTAATATGCTAAGGCAATGGAATTCAACGTTTATTGTGTTGATTCCTAAACAAGATAAGCCTACGAGACCAGAGCACATTGTAAGATATTAAATCAACTTTATGCGAATTAATAGCCATGGATCTAGAATCAATCATCTCAAGAAATCGAATGCATAATTAAACAATACTAAATCACCATACCTGTAGCCATTGATGAACTGAAGAAAATAGATGGGTGAAGACTTTGATCCTTCTCTTTAATCCTGCAAGAAACCCTAATGCAGACCCTTCTTCTCTCTGTCTCCTTTTCTTTTCACAACCTTGCAATTCTGATGGATTCAATTATTGCTCACAAATAATGAGCCTAGGTTATATTCTTTTCAGGAGGAGAGAAGATGGTCCAACATTTACTAAAATAACCTTGAGATAAAACCACCCATCATGGTTCCTTTATACCTCATGTGATTATTAACTTATATATAAATGTAACTTTAATATGGGCATCTTTAATATCAGTTAATTTTAATTAGGAATCCAATTAATTAACCAAGGTTAGTGGGCCACCTTAATGTGAGACTAACATTCTCCCACTTGGACCACTAAACCGATTAGGTTAAAACTTTAAAAACAAATAAAAGAAAAGACTCATTTTTTTTTCAAAACATTTTGACTCCATTGGATTCCATACTGAAAAACTTTGACACGTGATCACGAATTTTAAAAACAACAACTGATAAGCCCAAATTATGAAATACTGTAATACTGCAATTAGCTTGGACCACCAATGCGAGTCATAGCGGTTATACAACATCTATGTCATACTCCCTTCTATGTACCACAACATTGATAACCCTTACTAATTGAGTCCATAACCAAAATGACCCCTGTAATTGTCTTATTAAGACTTTTCCTGTTTAACAAACATCCATACATAATATGTGCACACATAATTGGATAACAGAAAACACAGAAACAAACTTTTATTGCGCAATATTGTCAATTATACAAGTACCAAAACATACATTTACAGATTGCTCAAAAGACCTATCCTAACAACATGTTCCTTGAATGTCTTTGGAGGCAATCCCTTGGTCATTGGATCAGCAACCATTAAAGTGGTACTTATACTTTCAATTGACACCTTCTGTTTCTGAACTCTTTCTCTAACCACCAAGTACTTAAGTTCCATGTGTCTGGAACCATTAGAGTACTTACCATTCTTAGAGAAGAAAACGGCTGCTGTATTATCACAAAATATCTTCAGCGGCCTGGCAATAGAGTCAACTACACCAAGTGCTGAGATAAAGTTCCGTAACCATAATGCATGATTCGAGGCTTCAAAACAAGCTATGAACTCAGCCTCCATCGTGGATGAAGCAGTGATAGACTGCTTTACACTCTTCCACTAGATTGCCCCACCTGCTAGCATGAATATGAAGCCTGAAGTAGACTTCCTGCTATCTGGGCAACCAGCAAAATCTGAGTCCGAATAGCCGATCACTTCCAACTGATCTGATCTCCTATATGTGAGCATATGGTCCTTCGTCCCTTGAAGATACCGCATTACCTTTTTAGCTAATTTCCAGTGCTCCATTCCTGGATTGCTCTGGTATCTTCCTAACATCCCAACAACAAAACTGATATCTGGCCTGGTACAAGTGTGTGCATACATCAAGCTCCCAACAGCTGATGCATATGGAACTTTCTGCATTTGACCCTTTTCTAAGTCATTTCTAGGACACTGGCTCCCACTTAATTTGTCACCCTTCATAATGGGTGCACAACTGGCTGAACATAATTCCATATGAAATCTTTCCAAGACTCGATTGATATAACCTTTCTGAGACAGTCCTAGCAATCCTCGAGATCTATCCCTGAAGATCTCTATGCCAATAACATAAGTTGTCTCACCCATATCAACCATCTGAAAGTTCTTGGTAAGATAGCTTTTAGTTTCATACAGCAAACCAATATCACTACTGGCTAACAAGATATTATCCACATACAGAACCAAAAAGATAAACTTGCTCCCACTGATCTTTAGATATATACTGTAACGCCCCGATTCCACGGATACGGGGGCGTCACTGCGACGTATATACGTAGGTCAGGAAAGGCCCCCACGTATACACGCTAAGCATAAAATACAACAAGCAAGGATCAGAGTGCAACGCAAAGCATGGTATACACACATATATGCCAACATAAAGTACAGATACAAGTCATCACAGTATGATAAACATTACATATTCCATATGTCTTTTATCACAACTCAGTCCAAAAGTAAAATATACAAGACATACACAAAACGCTCACGAGGGAGGTGAGGATCCCGTGAGTCAAAAGAAATCTGGAGTAAAAGCACTGGAGCTAGACTGCCTGCTCACCAGAGGAAGCTCAATCTGCAGTGGACGGCTCCACCACGATCCAAGCCTCGGAATCTGAATATGCAAATCCAAGGGGTCAAGACAAATAGTAATAAATGAACTACTGCCAAGTGGCTAGGGGACATGGATGGGGTCAGAACACAACTATGAAATAAAGGGACGAGTATAACATAATCGACATGAAATGGGAAATCCAAAGTAATGCTAACTACAAGCAAAAGTGATCGTATACGCTTAAGTCACTGTCCCATGAGACTAGTACGTCGAAGGAATAATCCAAACAAGGAAACCCTCATACATATACCTCTATCTCATGCCACAGGAAAACAAGCGTATAGGATCAGAATTGCAATTCATACGACAGTCCAACAGGGCTACACAACAAGTGCAACACAAATCCAAAACAGGAACTAATAATAGTTAAAACCGGAATCATCACTGGAATCACGGAAATCATAACAAGTGTCACAACTGGAAACATAACTGGAAAACATACCTGGAACGTCAAGATCCATAACAATAACCATAACAGTATCAATTATTATTATATTACTCGTCTAACCCATATATCTAGGTATGTGCCTCGGTATCGATCCCAACTCACATACATCCATATATCGGAAAGTCGAGGGTCGTTATCGGAAGTAGATAGAGAACTGATATAGCTTCTTATAGTGCTTCACATGTCCACATACACCGGGGACCAGTTTAGTGGTCCAACGGTTCCCACCGCCTGGGACCGGCTAACAGGCTCGATAATAGTTCACATACACCGGGGACCAATTTGGTGGTCCAACGGTTCCCACCACCTGGGACCGGCTTGGAGGCTCAATGTCCCCCATATACTTCCATCACTATAAGCAAGGTATCATTCCGGCATCCATCACTTCCACCCATACCCCATATAAGTTGTAGCTTATTAAAGATTATCAGTTTACGGGAATAAATGAACATGACAGTAGTAACCCTACAGACTCAAGAGGTGGCCCCCATGGATTCAAGAGGTGGCCCCCACCGTGTGGTGTGGCACTTTGTTCCATGTGGCACTTTGTTCTGAGGGAGTGGATTCTAGAGGTGGCCCCCACCATTGGACGGTGTGGCACTTAGTTCCATAAAACAAGGTAGGATTCCCGTAAATAAGATAATCGTAAAGTCAAGTGTATCATGCTCGGTTTAAGGGATAGCATGACTAAGTGGTGATATAACAAATGAAACGTAACAATGAACTATTAATTGGCCGGGTCAACCATGGCATAACAATGGGTCGAGTGAGTACATGTTAGGCGTCATGTGATATACATGTGTTAAAAGGTAATAGATAACTAACAAGACTATAATAAGGTAAAGCAAGTGGAAACATAGAGATAACTTAGGGTTCAACGACCTCGAAGGGTCTGCCACGCATGTATACAATAAAGGAGTAAGGATAACACGGGCAAGGCATAAGTCTAAGAATAAAACAAGCGATTACATGGCGATACACAAGCATGATAATATAAAGTGACTGCAGGTGATGAACCTCAAATAATAGGTCATAAGTACCAAGTGCATTCACATGAGCCATGCATAAGATCCATCAAGCGATGAGTCCTAAAGTACCAGACATGAAGTACAAGAAACCATAATGCATAATACATAAATCAACGACAAGATCTAATTTTAGAAAAGAAACCATTTAAGACATGCAGACAGAATTAGTCGACTAGGGGGAAGAATTAGTCGACTACAAGTGGGATTAGTCGACTAATAGTCTTGTATAGTCGGCTAAACCTGTGCACCAGAGAATTGGGATTTTTTTTCAGGAGTCGACTAGGGTCAAGGGATTAGTCGACTAATATAGGTCTCAAGTCGACTAACATACACGCAAGTCGACTAAGTCTGGGATACAGAGAATTGGAGTTTCTGGTTCAGGGAACATTAGTCGACTAAGGCAAAATGGTTAGTCGACTAGGGGGGTTCAAGTCGGCTGGTATTTAGGCTCAGTCGACTAGGCCGATAGTTGGTTTCTGGTCCAAGGAAGGTTAGTCGACTAGGTGAATTCAGGAGTCGACTAACAGGGATTTCCAGAGAGTTTATCAGTCGACTAATACTGGGAGTAAGTCGACTAATACTGAGTTTTCCAGAAAAACTAGGTTTCAGCTAAGTGTTCTAGTCGACTAGCCCCTAGGATAAGTCGACTAGTCGTGGGAAAAACTGTGACAGAGCAGAATTTCTGGGAGTTGTGTTAGATGGCTAAATTCATGATTTAGGTAACTTAGATGTACAATAGGGGTAGACACAAGTGCTCTAGGGCTAATTCAAATCTTGGTGAGTGAAATACTCACATGGAAAGGTTGGATTTAGTTCTTGATGACCTAAAAATAGGATTTTTAAGAATCTAGTGTATAAGAATTACTAATATAAGTAATTAGGAAGCTATCTAGGTCTTGGTGAGTAAGGTACTCACTTGGATGGGTCCAATTAGGGGCTTGATCCAAGAGGAAGATGATGGCCTTAATCCTTGAGTGGTTGTTGAAGCATGAGATGGAGATGTTGAACTTGGAGTTGCCTTGGAGGTTGGAGGTGATGCCCTTGATGCCCTAGATGAACTCTTGTGGTTGGAGGAGGAGATGGAGGAGAAGAGATTAGGGTTTCTTGGTGCTAGGGTTGTGGAGGAGATGAGGGAATTTTGGAGGAGCTCTCTTGTTGAAGGGGAAGAGAAAAAGGGTGATTTGCAAATGGAAAGGATTATATAGGTTGGGGATTTTGCAAAGGAGATGCAAATAGGATAGATGCAAGGGGCTTTCTTGCAAAAAGGGAGGTGAGGTGTCCCTAGAGTGGCCACTTGGCCGGCCATGGGAAGGAGAGAGAGTGAGTGGGGTTAGGTGAGAGGGTGAGTGGGAAATGAGGTGGCATGACAAGGTGGAAATTGGAATATGCGATAATTGGAAAAATGCCCGAAATTCAAGTATCTCGGAATGATCTGGAATTTTACCAAAAATCAAGAATAACATATAAAGACCAATAGTGAAATCCGTTCGAAGAAATACTGTATAGTTTTGAAACTAAAAATCCTGGAATCAGCTACCTACCGACTCCGTTTGAATTTCCATAAAATCATAAAATTCTCAGAAAAAGAATATAAGTAGGAATTGCAATTCTAAAAGATAAAGTCTAAAGGACCATCATGAAATTCCAAGCAATTTGAGAATTAAAAATCTAGGAATCGGTCAGCGGCACTGGCCGACACCGGTTTTGAAGATTTTCAACTTAATCACAGAAAATTCCAGAAAATCATAGAAAATCCAAAATATTGGAAAACGATGTTTAAAACTGAAATCGATCGAATCGGATAACCAGAATGTCTAAAACAAGTAAAACTCTTGAGATCGAGTCCCCGGCTCAGACAAAGGCTGACTCCGAGTTCACCGATCCAAATTCAAGGCAAAACAATCATATAAGGAATTCATAATACAGAATAAATACAGGAAACAAATCGAAAAAATACGATCGAAAATCTGAATACGCAACTAAGTACGTATTCCGGGAACGGGGTATTACAATCCACCCACCTTATAAAAATTGCGTCCTCGCAATTTCGTTAAGGGGATAAATTGAACACAAAGGGGACAAGGGCACGAATGAAGGCTTCATAAAACCAAAACAGGGGATAGGATGAATACAGGAAGGACCAGAATGAACAATGATAGAATGACAATGGAAAAATATTAAGAAGGATAACCAATTCAAATACAAGATCTGGGGTAGTGGTTACCATGACGTCCTCAGGGCTCCTGGTCTGGATACTGGTCTTCCCACTCTGCTGCATCATCTGAGGCCTCTGCTGCCATGATGTGAACTTGTCCTCTCCTCTGATCTGCTCTCGGTCTCATTCCCCTATACTGATGATCATACCGTTGGGGTGGAAACGGAGCTCTCCGGTCAACGGGCTCGGGGTACCTCCTCAGTGGCTGCGCTGGAAGTGCTGGGGCTGGATGAGCTGGTCTGACTGGTGCCACCTGTCCAACCTTCCTGTGTGGGCAATCCCTCAGCATGTGTCTCCCTGATCCACACTCTAAACATAATCCTTTGGCCACTCGACACTCCCTCTTATAATGCCCGAGCTTGTGGCAATAATGGCATGTGATCAGGGGAAGAGGGGTCTGGAATGGTCTCTTCATCATCGGGCCCTGGGTTGCCCTATCTGCATCCTCCTCATCCATCAACTCAAAAGGCCTCTTCTTGGCCTGGTTCTTCGTCTGGTTTGCCTGTTTCTTCTCAAACCCATGCTCCACCTCTCGAGCGCTGGTGAGAACCTCCGCATATGTCTTCAGATGATGGGGCATTAGGAACATCTGAATGTCCATCTGAAGACCCTGCTGAAACCTGCTTGCTCGCTTCTCCTCATCTGTCACCATATACGGAGCAAAGCGGCTGAGTCTCAGAAATTCCGCGGCATACTCATCCACGGTCTTACTCCCCTGCCGAAGTCTGATGAATTGTTCTTCCATGTCCTTCTGAGCTGTGACAGGGAAGAACCTGCTGTAGAAACTCTTGGAGAAGGTGTCCCAAGTGACAGGCTTCTCCAGTCTGGCCTCCTCTGCTAGCCACCAAGTCCTGGCTATATCCTTTAGCTGAATCTTGGCAACTTCCACTTGGTCCTCCTGTGGGACCCTGGCTGCATTCAATAAATCTGAAGTGTCTGTCAGCCATTGCTCAGCATCCAAAGGTTTCTCTCCACCCGTGAATGTAGCTGGCTGTAGCCTCCTGAAGTCCGATATGTTCCCCGGCCTCTGACCCTTAGGTGCTGCTATCTCTTGCCGGAGAAGCTCGGTCTGCTGCTGCTGATTTTCCATCTGTTGTTGCTGGTTTTCCATCATGGTCTGGATAACCCTCAATATATCCCCACTCTCTCCCGCTGCTCCACCCGACGCTGATCCAGAGTTGCTGCGACCCGATCTCCTCTCCATCGATACTAGGTATGGATAGGCTGGAAGGAGCTGGAAAAGGAAATGGAAGGATTTCAGGATATGAAGGACGGAATCAAGAGGGACTAGATAAATCAAAAGGACTAGACAACTTTGTACATTGATGTTGGCATCCGCAAATTTCTAGAATTTGCTACTTGTTGTACTATGGAGGTAAGAGCCTAAGCTCTGATACCAACCTGTAACGCCCCGATTCCACGGATACGGGGGCGTCACTGCGACGTATATACGTAGGTCAGGAAAGGCCCCCACGTATACACGCTAAGCATAAAATACAACAAGCAAGGATCAGAGTGCAACGCGAAGCATGGTATACACACATATATGCCAACATAAAGTACAGATACAAGTCATCACAGTATGATAAACATTACATATTCCATATGTCTTTTATCACAACTCAGTCCAAAAGTAAAATATACAAGACATACACAAAACGCTCACGAGGGAGGTGAGGATCCCGTGAGTCAAAAGAAATCTGGAGTAAAAGCACTGGAGCTAGACTGCCTGCTCACCAGAGGAAGCTCAATCTGCAGTGGACGGCTCCACCACGATCCAAGCCTCGGAATCTGAATATGCAAATCCAAGGGGTCAAGACAAATAGTAATAATGAAACTACTGCCAAGTGGCTAGGGGACATGGATGGGGTCAGAACACAACTATGAAATAAAGGGACGAGTATAACATAATCGACATGAAATGGGAAATCCAAAGTAATGCTAACTACAAGCAAAAGTGATCGTATACGCTTAAGTCACTGTCCCATGAGACTAGTACGTCGAAGGAATAATCCAAACAAGGAAACCCTCATACATATACCTCTATCTCATGCCACAGGAAAACAAGCGTATAGGATCAGAATTGCAATTCATACGACAGTCCAACAGGGCTACACAACAAGTGCAACACAAATCCAAAACAGGAACTAATAATAGTTAAAACCGGAATCATCACTGGAATCACGGAAATCATAACAAGTGTCACAACTGGAAACATAACTGGAAAACATACCTGGAACGTCAAGATCCATAACAATAACCATAACAGTATCAATTATTATTAATATTACTCGTCTAACCCATATATCTAGGTATGTGCCTCGGTATCGATCCCAACTCACATACATCCATATATCGGAAAGTCGAGGGTCGTTATCGGAAGTAGATAGAGAACTGATATAGCTTCTTATAGTGCTTCACATGTCCACATACACCGGGGACCAGTTTAGTGGTCCAACGGTTCCCACCGCCTGGGACCGGCTAACAGGCTCGATAATAGTTCACATACACCGGGGACCAATTTGGTGGTCCAACGGTTCCCACCACCTAGGACCCTTGGAGGCTCAATGTCCCCCATATACTTCCATCACTATAAGCAAGGTATCATTCCGGCATCCATCACTTCCACCCATACCCCATATAAGTTGTAGCTTATTAAAGATTATCAGTTTACGGGAATAAATGAACATGACAGTAGTAACCCTACAGACTCAAGAGGTGGCCCCCATGGATTCAAGAGGTGGCCCCCACCGTGTGGTGTGGCACTTTGTTCCATGTGGCACTTTGTTCTGAGGGAGTGGATTCTAGAGGTGGCCCCCACCATTGGACGGTGTGGCACTTAGTTCCATAAAACAAGGTAGGATTCCCGTAAATAAGATAATCGTAAAGTCAAGTGTATCATGCTCGGTTTAAGGGATAGCATGACTAAGTGGTGATATAACAAATGAAACGTAACAATGAACTATTAATTGGCCGGGTCAACCATGGCATAACAATGGGTCGAGTGAGTACATGTTAGGCGTCATGTGATATACATGTGTTAAAAGGTAATAGATAACTAACAAGACTATAATAAGGTAAAGCAAGTGGAAACATAGAGATAACTTAGGGTTCAACGACCTCGAAGGGTCTGCCACGCATGTATACAATAAAGGAGTAAGGATAACACGGGCAAGGCATAAGTCTAAGAATAAAACAAGCGATTACATGGCGATACACAAGCATGATAATATAAAGTGACTGCAGGTGATGAACCTCAAATAATAGGTCATAAGTACCAAGTGCATTCACATGAGCCATGCATAAGATCCATCAAGCGATGAGTCCTAAAGTACCAGACATGAAGTACAAGAAACCATAATGCATAATACATAAATCAACGACAAGATCTAATTTTAGAAAAGAAACCATTTAAGACATGCAGACAGAATTAGTCGACTAGGGGGAAGAATTAGTCGACTACAAGTGGGATTAGTCGACTAATAGTCTTGTATAGTCGGCTAAACCTGTGCACCAGAGAATTGGGATTTTTTTCCAGGAGTCGACTAGGGTCAAGGGATTAGTCGACTAATATAGGTCTCAAGTCGACTAACATACACGCAAGTCGACTAAGTCTGGGATACAGAGAATTGGAGTTTCTGGTTCAGGGAACATTAGTCGACTAAGGCAAAATGGTTAGTCGACTAGGGGGGTTCAAGTCGGCTGGTATTTAGGCTCAGTCGACTAGGCCGATAGTTGGTTTCTGGTCCAAGGAAGGTTAGTCGACTAGGTGAATTCAGGAGTCGACTAACAGGGATTTCCAGAGAGTTTATCAGTCGACTAATACTGGGAGTAAGTCGACTAATACTGAGTTTTCCAGAAAAACTAGGTTTCAGCTAAGTGTTCTAGTCGACTAGCCCCTAGGATAAGTCGACTAGTCGTGGGAAAAACTGTGACAGAGCAGAATTTCTGGGAGTTGTGTTAGATGGCTAAATTCATGATTTTAGGTAACTTAGATGTACAATAGGGGTAGACACAAGTGCTCTAGGGCTAATTCAAATCTTGGTGAGTGAAATACTCACATGGAAAGGTTGGATTTAGTTCTTGATGACCTAAAAATAGGATTTTTAAGAATCTAGTGTATAAGAATTACTAATATAAGTAATTAGGAAGCTATCTAGGTCTTGGTGAGTAAGGTACTCACTTGGATGGGTCCAATTAGGGGCTTGATCCAAGAGGAAGATGATGGCCTTAATCCTTGAGTGGTTGTTGAAGCATGAGATGGAGATGTTGAACTTGGAGTTGCCTTGGAGGTTGGAGGTGATGCCCTTGATGCCCTAGATGAACTCTTGTGGTTGGAGGAGGAGATGGAGGAGAAGAGATTAGGGTTTCTTGGTGCTAGGGTTGTGGAGGAGATGAGGGAATTTTGGAGGAGCTCTCTTGTTGAAGGGGAAGAGAAAAAGGGTGATTTGCAAATGGAAAGGATTATATAGGTTGGGGATTTTGCAAAGGAGATGCAAATAGGATAGATGCAAGGGGCTTTCTTGCAAAAAGGGAGGTGAGGTGTCCCTAGAGTGGCCACTTGGCCGGCCATGGGAAGGAGAGAGAGTGAGTGGGGTTAGGTGAGAGGGTGAGTGGGAAATGAGGTGGCATGACAAGGTGGAAATTGGAATATGCGATAATTGGAAAAATGCCCGAAATTCAAGTATCTCGGAATGATCTGGAAATTTTACCAAAAATCAAGAATAACATATAAAGACCAATAGTGAAATCCGTTCGAAGAAATACTGTATAGTTTTGAAACTAAAAATCCTGGAATCAGCTACCTACCGACTCCGTTTGAATTTCCATAAAATCATAAAATTCTCAGAAAAAGAATATAAGTAGGAATTGCAATTCTAAAAGATAAAGTCTAAAGGACCATCATGAAATTCCAAGCAATTTGAGAATTAAAAATCCAGGAATCGGTCAGCGGCACTGGCCGACACCGGTTTTGAAGATTTTCAACTTAATCACAGAAAATTCCAGAAAATCATAGAAAATCCAAAATATTGGAAAACGATGTTTAAAACTGAAATCGATCGAATCGGATAACCAGAATGTCTAAAACAAGTAAAACTCTTGAGATCGAGTCCCCGGCTCAGACAAAGGCTGACTCCGAGTTCACCGATCCAAATTCAAGGCAAAACAATCATATAAGGAATTCATAATACAGAATAAATACAGGAAACAAATCGAAAAAATACGATCGAAAATCTGAATACGCAACTAAGTACGTATTCCGGGAACGGGGTATTACATATACACTGATCAACAGTGTTTTCTGTAAATCCAAAAGAGGTAATGGTATCATTAAACTTTATATACCATTGCCTGGAAGCTTGTTTAAGTCCGTATATGGATTTCTTTAATTTGCAAGCCAAGTGTTCTTGTCCTTTCTTTGCGAACTATTCAGGTTGCTCCATGTAAATTTCCTCATCCAAATCTCCATTCAGAAAAGCTGTTTTCACATCCATTTGATGTAACTCCAAATCATAATGAGCTACAAGGGCCATAATGATTCTAAGAGAGTCCTTCTTTGATACTGGAGAGAAAGTTTCTCTATAGTCAATGCCTTCTTTCTGAGTGAAACCTTTAGCCACAAGTCTGGCCTTATATCGTTCGATATTGCCTTTAGAGTCGCGCTTGGTCTTAAAGACCCATTTACACCCGACTTTCTTACAGTTATCAGGCAATTCGACCATATCCCAGACTTTGTTATGGTCCATAAATTTCAACTCTTCATTCATAGCATCAACCCATTTACTAGAATCATTGCATTCTATGGCTTGTGAAAATGAAACTGGATCTTTATTTATCCCAATATCATAATCAGATTCCTGTAGATACACCACATAATCATCTGAAATGGCAGATCTTCTTTCCCTTTGAGATCTTCTCAAAGCTGCCGGTTGTGGTGGTTCTACAACATTTTCAATGGCGATATCCTCATGGAGTGGTGAACCAATATCATAATGTTGTTCTGGTATCTCAGTTTGATGATCAAGCTGAGGGACAACAATTTCTCTTGAAAGAAAGGGTATTGGGATATTTACCCTTACCACCTCAAGATCTACCTTTCTTGGTTCATCACTCCCACTAATTTCACCATTCTCAAGGAATCTGGCATTACCAATTTCAACAATTCTTGTACTATGGTTAGGACAATAAAATTTGTACCCCTTAGATTTTTCTGGATAACCAATGAAATACCCATATATTGTTCTTGAGTCTAATTTTTTTTCTTGTGGATTATGTATTCTAGCCTCTGCTGGATAACCCCAAACATGTAAATGTCTTAAACTAGGTTTCCTACCAGTCCACAACTCGAAAGGAGTTGTTGGGACTGCTTTACTAGGAACCCTGTTTAAGATATATATAGCAGTCTTTAAGGTTTCATTCCACAATGAATTAGGTACATTAGAAAAGCTCATCATGCTCCTAACCATATCCATAAGTGTTCGGTTTTGCCTTTCAGCAACACCATTCTGCTGAGGCGTACCTGGCATTGTGTATTGAGCACAAATACCATACTTTTCTAGAAATTTGGCAAATGGGCCAGGATGTTGTCCTGACTCATCATATCTTCCATAAAATTCACCACCTCGATCTGATCTTATGATTTTAACTTTTCTATCTAATTGTCTCTCGACTTCTGTAATGAACACCTCAAGGATGTCAACAGCCTGAGACTTTTCATTAATTAGATATACATAACCATAACGTGACAGATCATCTATAAAGGTAATGAAATATCTCTCTCCCGTGAAACATGGAATGGAGAGTGGTCCGCAAATATCTGTATGAATTATTTCAAGAAGCTCTTTACTTCTTGTGGCACCTTTCTTGGTGTGTTTGGTTTGCTTTCCTTTTATGCAATCCACACACACATCAAAATCAGTGAAGTCTAGGTTATCCAAAATCTCATTCTTCACTAATCTTTCAATTCTATCCCTGGAGATATGCCCCAGTCATCTATGCCACAAGATAGAAGATTTTTCATTGATTAAGCCACGTTTAATACCAACATTTGAATGCAGAGATAAAAGAGATTGTGCAAACTCATCATTCAATGAAATTTTATATAAATCATCACATAAAATTTCATGTCCAACCGACATTGAATTATACATTAAACTGAGTTTTTCACAACTGAATAAAACAGAATATCCAACAACATCTAATTTGGATAATGACATTAAGTTCCTAGAAATTGAAGGTACATAAAAAGTGTCCTCAAGATTCATCTGATGACCCGTCTCTAAGAGTAGTCGGTAAGTACCAACAGCCTCGACCTCCACTTTAAGACGGTTCCCCATAAAGACAAATCTCTCACTTTTCTTCGGTTTCCGGGTTGTAAGGAATCCCTGCATTGAATTAGTTATGTGAGTTGTGGCTCCAGAGTCAATCCACCAAGTATTAGAAGGAACTTCAGCAAGATTTGATTCATAACATACAAAAAAAGATTCATACCTTTCTTTTCGAACCAAGCTTTCCTCTTGTTGCAGTCCTTCTTCACATGTCCCTTTCTGCCACAGAAGTAGCATTTGACAGTGAAAACCTTTCCATGACCGTGGCTACTTTCCCCATGGTCATTCCCTTTCTTTGATGGAAACCTCTTACCTCTTCCATATTTACCTTTCTTATGGATAGCTCCTTGAGATACTGCCAACACTGAGTGATGCCCTTCTTGCCTCAGTCTCACTTCCTCTTGTACACACATACCAGTCAGCTCATTCAGATTCCACTTATCCTTATGAGTATTATAGTGGATCTTGAATGGCCCGAACTGAGGAGGAAGTGAGTTGAGGATGAACTGTACTAAGAAGGATTCATCCACTTTCATTCCCAGTGATCCTAACTTGGCAGCTTTATCAGTCATATTAAGAATGTGTTGTTGAACTCCTCTATTACCATCATATTTCATAGTGGTAAGTTCAGCCATAAGGGTGCCAGCTAATGACTTATCTGCAGACTTAAATCGGTCTTTAACAGCACTTAAAAGTTCAGATGCATTAGTAGTATGTGGGAGTGAAGTCTTGATGTTATTGGCAATGGTCATCTTGATGAACATGAGACTGAGCCTATTCGACCTTTCCCAAGCTTTGGCATGGCTAGCCTGTTCTGCTGTACTTTCAGCAGTCACTTCATCAGGTTTCTCTACCAAAAGAGCCATGTCTAGGTCCAGAACACCCAGTGTAAATTGGACATGTTCAAACCACTCAGAGAAGTTTGTACATCCAGGGCTGGAATGCTAGTTGCATGAGTGTGAAGGGAAGTGGGAACGTTCACTGAAACAAAATAGGACAAGCTCACATTAAGGCCTCGAATCAATACAAAACTTTAAATTTAATGAAGATGAACTATTGATATCACTTTGATTCCTCCTTTGGGCGAAACCTAAGCATATCCAGTGTTCACTCTTTAGGTGAGACTCTTTTATCACCTATGTAGGTCTAATATAATTTATGCTACTTAGACAGTAAGTTATGTTACCTTTGGGTATCCAATTCTACACCACTAAGTTGCATAAATTACACTACCCTACCCCGGTTCCTAATTATTTGAAAGAGACTTTTCTTTGGGCCAGTCCCAATCTCCTAACTAGAACCGCCATCGAGAGTATTATTGTCTTTAATGTCACCTACATTGACAAGTCTTTTATGTAGTTGTACATTCATAAGGTTTACTAACATAGGTCACTTTGGCAACTACTAAATCAATAAGCCTTATGAATACAAAACTAACCAATAATATTCTCTAATCTTTTATTTGAGTAATACTATAATACTCCAATTCTATTACTTGACCAACATCAATCAATATTAACACAACAACTTAAATGTGTAACTTACATTTATGATTGAAATTATACCAACACTAGTCGACTGGTCAAGGAACTACTAGTCGACTTGGAACAATATAAGTCGACTATAGTGGGAGTTCCAGTCGACTAGAGTCAAATCAAGTCGACTTGGGGTCAAGTCAAGTCGACTAACTATTATCAAGTCTAGTCGACTAGGTCAAGGTAATGAGTCGACTATACTTGTTATTAGTCGACTGATCATAAATTAAGTCGACTCCTGAAGTCAACAGAGAGCTCCCCACTTTCGAGTCACTCTGTTAGTCGACTTGGGCAAAATTATAAGTCGACTATACCCTAATTAGTCGACTACTCAAAATATCAAGTCGACTATACATTTTATTAGTCGACTACTCAAAATGATTAGTCGACCACTGTACCGAAACAGAGAGTTTTTAAGTTTCTGGAAAAATACTTAGTCGACTAGTGTTTCGGGCTAGTCGACTAATAGTCGACGAAGCTGTTATCAAAGGCAGTTCCAGATTACCGACGGAAATATTAAATTAGAGAAAATTAGGGTTAATAATTCCTGAAATTTGATCCCAATTAATTGCATAATTTGAGGAATATTAACAGTATATTAGGGTTATTAAATCCTCTACAAATTCTACAATTAAAAGATCAAAAAAAATTGATTTTTATGAATTGTTAATCAAAAACCCTAATTACCCATAATCCTTAATCCAAGATGTATTGATTCTAAAACCCAGGCTCTGATACCAAATGTAAGATATTAAATCAACTTTATGCGGATTAATAGCCATGGATCTAGAATCAATCATCTCAAGAAATCGAATGCATAATTAAACAATACTAAATCACCATACCTGTAGCCATTGATGAACTAAAGAAAATAGATGGGTGAAGACTTTGATCCTTCTCTTTAATCCTGCAAGAAACCCTAATGCAGACCCTTCTTCTCTCTGTCTCCTTTTCTTTTCACAACCTTGCAATTCTGATGGATTCAATTATTGCTCACAAATAATGAGCCTAGGTTATATTCTTTTCAGGAGGAGAGAAGAGGGTCCAACATTTACTAAAATAACCCTTGAGATAAAACCACCCATCATGGTTCCTTTATACCTCATGTGATTATTAACTTATATATAAATGTAACTTTAATATGGGCATCTTTAATATCAGTTAACTTTAATTAGGAATCTAATTAATTAACCAAGGTTAGTGGGCCACCTTAATGTGAGACTAACACACATTAGACCGATAAGCTTATGTAATGATATATACAAGCCTGGCACTAAGATATTAGCAAACTTACTTAAAACTGTTCCTGCATAGAATCATTTCACTGAGCAGGCTGCTTTTATATAAGAGAGAAGAATTACAGACAATCTTATGCTTGTGCAGGAGATTCTGCATTCAATGGAGATCCTAGGTATAAATAGAAACTCATAGCCATTAAATTGGATATGCAGCAGACATATGACAAGATGAGTTGGTGTTCTATTAGAATAATCCTGAATAGATTCGGATTCAATGAGAAATGGATTACGTGAAGCATGTACTTCTTCTCCAGTGTTCTCTCTTCTACAAAATGGTGAAAACTCTGCTGGTTAATCAAAAAAGGGATTGAGACAAGTGGATCAGATTTCTCCGTACTTATTCATAATTTGCATAGAGGTTCTTAGTCATGTAGTGGAGAACGCGGCTATGGAGAAGAAGATTTTAGGGTCAAAAATGTTGCGACTTTCGGAGGTCCAATATGCCAATCACCAAGATCAGAGTTCCAATGCCGAGTCAATCACCAAATAATTATAACACGAATATAAAACAAAGAGAGAAAATGAGATTTAATGAGGTTCGACACCTTGCATATGTCCTTGGGGCAGAAGGGAGAAGATATTATTCAATCAATAGAGTTATAAAGGCTACAAATTAATCCGAAAATCCAACTTGATTAAAACTGATCCAAAGTAGAGAGAAAACACTTAATTTGTAGAATTCTTACAAACTAAATAACCCTAAAACTCTCAAATTCTCTCCAATTCTCATTACAAATAAAGGTACATCACCCTCTAATATATAGTCAAAGAGTTCATGAACAAAAGAAAATCCAAAACTTTGAAATCGAGATATCAGAATCACCAGGCTGTCTGCATTAGTCAACTACTATATTTCATTAGTCGACTAATGACATCATAAGTCGGCTAATATTGCCTATTAGTCGACTACTGTAAATTCTCAACTCTCTGTTAGTCACTAGTCGACTCTATAAGTTGACTTATGTTTGTTATAAGTCGACTACTCTGTATTTTCTTTTTCACTGTGCAATCCAACTCTAATATGCTCTTGCATTCGACACCATTGACTGCTATCTTCTCTGGCTAACTCCAACAGAGTTAAAAAAACTCTATCAACAAGGTTTTATATTTTCTCCTCACACATTCTCCACCTTGGTAAAGATTTCTCAAATCTGAGCTGAACATCAATGAATTACCATATCAACTCAACAAACAAGCTACATCATTACGACTGCCTATGTACCCCCTGCCCAAGGGATCAAATCACACGTAATTTATCCAAACGAGCTTAAAAAAGCTCAATCATCAATTGAAAACATATATGCAGCAACGAACCTAACTGGCTGAGTCATATGGATTTCATCATCATGATCATCATGAAAAATAATTGTAACGGTCCCGGACTTAATATTTTCTTTTAAACGTGGGGCCCATCAGTATACAATACTTTAATTTTGGCTAGCATCAGCCTACTTATGGTTTCACAACATTCTACGCAACATATATATAACCTCGGCATGATTTATAGTAAGTTTCCAACAATAATTCAACAAACTCGGTATGGCAATCCATAAGCCTACGCATTTCTACTCCATAACCCCATATCATTAATAAGATTCAAAGTCAAGTACCTAACAACACAAGCATTTCAATGTATTACAAAAGTTCATGGCAAGCATCAACATAGAAAGTTTTACATAGTGTTTCTTAAACAATATGTAATATCCCTTATTTAATAATACCATATTATTATTTAAAAAAATTTACTTGATTCTATCTATTATCTTATTATTATTAATTAACTCGATTTAGTATCATTATTAGTAATTATTGTTTGCATTTATTTATTTTTATTTGTAGTATTCTTCTTTCCCTTGATTCTAACCCATACCCATTAGCCTTGACCCACACCCATTAACCTATTGATCCCTATACCCATTAATATAACCCAATAATCATTATCTATACCCTATAACCCAAAACCCATTATCTTTACCTATTTAATCTCTTAATCCCCTAACTAAACCCTAATTTTCCTTTTCTTTCTCCCCATCCAGCCAGCAGAGAACCCCTGCACAACGACACCCCCTCTTCGGCAATTCCTCCTCCACCCACGCCCAAGTCCCCATATCCGAGCCATCCTTCCTCTGATCAACCGAGCCCTCCTCCAAGCCAGAACCCGCATGCCCCATGGCGTCCTCCCCTCCAGGCCGCGCCTCGGAAACCACCAAGGCGAACCCCCATGGCAGCCCTTGTCCTCGGCTCCTTCTCTATCTCCCAACTGCACTGCCGCAGTCGCATCCAGCCACGGCGGCAGCAGCAGCTAGGCCTCCATCCAACTCCCAGGCCTGCTCCCTGCCGTATCCCCTTTTATCATTCGGTCTTCCACGACATCAACCATGAGCCGCGAGCTCCATCGCAACAACCATGGCATCAGGCCATTGGTCGCACCCACCCCCACACCAACACAGCAGCTCCACCATTGGCCGAGCTCCACCTGCATCTCCTCCACCATGCATGAGCCCCCTCCTCTCTCTTCATATAATTGAGGTATACATGGATGTTATATAATTGCATGTGCAGATGTGTGGGAGATATCTTACTCCGAGCCATTTTCCATCTCTCCGTGGGACGCCGTTGATCGCCGTCGGCGAGCGCGAACGCACCCATGCCCTTCACGGCGAGATCTTCTATCCATCGACATCCTCCGCGGCCCCGACGTCTCCGCCAGAGCCTCCGTCGGTGCGTCGCAAGTTGCTCCGAGGTAGTGTTATATATATGTATAAGGGTAATTTTTGTAATAATTGAAAAGTTTAATTAAAATGTGTGTTGTTGTGTGCGTGAGTGGTGTGGTATGCATGCATGTGTATGCATGTAATTATGCATGAATGTGCATGTCTATGTGTTTTAATTCATGTAAGTGTATGCACATATTTATATACAAGTATTATAGATGTATGTATGTATATAAGTGTATATACATGTATGCATGCATGACTGTTAGATTGTACATTTGTATATATATGTATGTGTGTGGATGCACACGTATGTGTCAGTGTGCATGTGTGAGTGTATCAGGTGTGTATTGATTCCTTCCTCTCTGCGTGTTTGGTGACGTGTTACAGCGTTTCAGGTTTCCTCGGACAATCCAAACTCGATAATATGAAATTCGGAGTTGTACCCGTGATGGACCCGATACACAGGCGATTTGAAGACCGATCTATGGGATGATCCGTAGATCAGTACCCGTTCGTACAGTGAAGACCAGACTGCGATTCGGTTTCAAAACCGCGTCATTTCATATGAGTATTTCCTTTCTTTATATATTTTATTAACTTTATTTGTGAGTTTTTTCTTTTCCTTCTATAATTCTATTTTGTGAGTGATCGTTCTTGTGCATTTTCTTATTTACCGTTGTCGGTATGCATTTACATGTTACACTTATCATTTCACGTGGCCTTCCGTTATATGTTATCAGTTTGGCTACTTGTACTACTTCATGAGACACCCATGATTGCTCACTTTAATTACATAGTTGATATGAGCTTGTATTAGCGTTATTTCATGTGTTAGTAGCTGTCATTGTTGGCTTAGGCCTAGTTTTGATACACTTTAGACTGTGACTTGATTCGGCCCGAATCTTAAGGTTGATATAGGTTGTGTTTGAGATTAATAGTAGTGTATTAGTTATCAGATTTGGCATTCATGTATTTACTGATTATTTCTGACCGAAACACTTTTGGATATGGTAGACAAGTATTATAACATCTTCACTAATACGAGACTGTTTAGAGATACCACGGATAATAGATCAGATGTGATTGGATGTTAGACATTTCTATACTTGATGTTTTATCGCCGGGATATTAGTATTCTTGTTAGTTCTTACTAGTTGTTTATTATTCTGGATTCGGATTTAGTTGTGAGTGAAGTTGGACCGCGATTTGGATTGATCTGAGTATTTATTAGCGTCATTTCATGTGTAGTTATTACCAATATTGATTCAGAACTAGTTGAGGTATACCTCATACTGTGACACCTGACTGGATAATATTACATCAGATACCTGTATTACATTGTATATTCTTAATTATCACTTTTACGGGGACCTTGACATGATTATAATACTGCTACCAGACATCTGGTACTCCTGTACTCCTGAACTCTTGTATCCCCTGTACTCATGTTCCCTGCACTGTTACTCTGTTAATAGCACAGTCATACCGGCGTCCGGCGGAGCATGCCGCTTGGTGTTGGAATGACGAGGATGTATCCCCCAATCGTGCTAGCGTCCGGCGGATCTTGAATGGAACTATGTGCCACACGGAGTAAAGTGCCACACCGTACACATGGTGGGGGGCCATCTCTTGAATCCGTGGGGCCACCTCTAGAATCTATTCCCCATACAGAGCAAAGTGTCATACCATACACATGGTGGGGGCCACCTCTTGAATCTGTGGGGCTACCTCCTATATCAACCCCTCAGAGCAAAGTGCCACATGGAGTGGGGGCCATCTCTTAAATCTGTAGGGGCCACCTCTTGAATCTATAGGGCTACCTCCTCCCTCTTGCCTGTGCCGCCTGGTGTTAGCATGATAAGCATTCTCAGTGCATATTAAGATCCACACATACCTGTATGATGATAACGCCATGAGCATATATTATTTGGTCTCTCCCCTATTCGAATAATGGTGCCCGCATATTGGAGTTCGGATGAGTTCTACTAGAAGTGCGGGCTCCAGTGTGAACTGTCGGTGTTGTGGGACGCTGGTGGGAAAGGGACAAGAATAACAAAGGACACTATGATTTTTATTGAATAACTTGAATGCAATACATTCACATTCTCCGGTTATACTAATAAATCATTTAATCAGGTGTTATGTCCTGAATGGATACCTGCCTTATGATATTGACTGTACACATGACCGGATTGTATACCAGACTAGTGACATATGCTAGGTTGCTAATCTTGACATTAGTGGTCAGGATACCAGTTATATTTCGTTCATAGCCTTATTCTTTACATTGATTATTATGTTATGTTTCATTTTAGTTATCATGTTGTTATTGCTTGCGTTGTTATGCACGTACACCTTTTCCTTTATACACACACTCATTAGGTCGCTTCTAACGACCCTGGATTCGTATGTCCAGGGTATTGGATATCTTCTTATATTGTTCAGGTGTTCGTATGATCGTATGCGTTACGAGAAGCTGTAGTCTCTCTTTCTTGATTTTAAGTATTCTTACTCTTTTATTCATGTTATTTTCCTAATTCTATCTTTATCGCATCCAGTTGTCATTTCTCTTTCCTTTATTCATCTGTTATCATTGTGTTAGATATTTATATGTTATATTGCAGTGATATTGATTTATCGTAGTAGTTTTTGTAACTTGTTTAGGTTACTTTAGGCTTAGCGTATATGCGTGGGTATTTTTTCTCGCGTACATACGTCGCCGACCTTCGTCGCGACTCCGTTTCCGTGTATTTTGGGAAGCAGGGCGGACAGGGTTTTCTTATTATCATAGCTAGGTTCGACATAAAAAGAGAACCTAGATCTTATCGATAACTTGAAATAAGTTATGGTTACGCTGCAATATACATATACTATCCATACGATGATATTGACTCCATTTGGAATTGATCGTTCTATCTTTTAGGATTCATCTCTTGATTCTTTTGATATCCCTGGTTCCAACACTTCTTCTAGAGTAATCTTAGTTCCATCTTGATTCTTATTCTTCTTTCCGATTCAAATTCCCTGATTTTGTCTCTTGAGTCTGGTCGCTCTATGTTAAAGCCGGTAACAGAAATCAGAGCATGCAGCGGAAGCGTGGTGGGCTTATAACGCACCGAGAAATGACGTGGAAGGCGAGAAAACAATATCAACATCAGTTATTCTTTTTATTTTCTCAATTTGCTTAATATCTATTTCTTAACTTTAATCTTCTATTTATTTCCCCGCTTTATTGAAATTTCGAGGACGAAATTTTTGTTAAGGTAGGTAGAATGTAATATCCCTTATTTAATAATACCATATTATTATTTTAAAAAATTTATTTGATTCTATCTATTATCTTATTATTATTAATTAACTTGATTTAGTATCATTATTAGTATTATTATTGTTTGCATTTATTTATTTTTATTTGCAGTATTCTTCTTTCCCTTGATTCCAACCCATACCCATTAGCCTTGACCCATACCCATTAACCTATTGATCCCTATACCGATTAATATAACCCAAAACTCATGATCTATACCCTATAACCCAAAACTCATTATCAGTTATCATGTTGTTATTGCTTGCGTTGTTATGCACGTACACCTTTTCCTTTACACACACACTTATTAGGTCGCTTCTGACGACCCTGAATTCGCATGTCCAGGGTATTGAACATCTTCTTATATTGTTCAGGTGTTCGTGTGATCGTACGCGTTACGAGAAGGTGAACTCTCTCTTTTCTTAATTTTAGGTATTCTTACTCTTTTATTCATGTTATTTTCCTGATTCTATCTTTATCGCATCCAGTTGTCATTCTCTTTCCTTTATTCATATGTTATCATTGTGTTAGATATTTATATGTCATGTTGCAGTGATATTAATTTATCGTAGTAGATTTTGTAACTTGTTCAGGTTCCTTTAGGCTTAGCGTATGTGCATGGGTATTTTTCTCACGTACATACGTCGCCAACCTTCATCGCGACTCCGTTTCCGTGTATTTTGGGAAGTGGGGCGTAACACAATTTACACATAAGATGGAACATGCCAAAAGGTGAAAATGATCTCCCGCTGTCACTTATCACGTAAATTGGCGTTAGGCGGGTCCTTTGTCTTTATCCAAATCTGAAGGTGATTAATATAACAGGGTGAGCTCAACAGCTCAGTGAGTAAAACAAATAATATATGTATGACAATTATGTATGTCTATTGGAATTTATTATTAAGATAACAATCAAAATTTGTAATATTTTTGTATATTTTTAGATATTTGTCAAAAGTCTTGATCACACACAGTGATTGGTCTTGTTAGTCGACTTGACCCTTCCTATAGTCGACTAATCCTGTTACTAGTCGACTTATCTTAAAGCTATAGTCGACTAAGCCTTATCCAAAAAGAATATTCACTCTCTATTGGCTGACTGTAGTTAATACTAGTCGACTACCCTATCTTATATAGTCGACTAGTACAGTTGCTAGTTGACTTATCACACGTCTATAGTTGACTATGCCTTGTCCAGAAAAGATGTTCACTCTCTGTTTGTTGACTGTAATCAATATTAGTCGACTACCCTTTCTTATATAGTCGACTAATGGTGGTTTCCAGAGGCTAGCGTACTTGTATCACACATCTGTAGTCGACTTGACCCATGGACTAGTCGACTAATCTTGTTAGAATTGCCTATACTAGTCGACTTATCACAGAGTCTGATTGTTCAACAAATTCTTATAGCTTTAACATGCATTTTCCATCTTAACCATATAAAGAATACAACAATTTCAATTTTATCCTTAACAGTTAAACATAAAGTTGGACTCCCCTTTGGTCACCTCCAGTTAAACCCGGTCCCTTCCTCCAATACGTTAATCAACGTAATAATTTCCCCTTCGGTAACCTCCGGCATCCCTTCCTCCTATACGTTATTCAACGTAATATTCTCCCCTTCGATCACCTCCGGTTCAACCCGGTCCCTTCCTCCAAATGCATAAGAATTATAACTTTCATGCAATAACAACATGGAAGGATTCATAAAGCAATATCAATATAAATGATTTCATAATTTGCAAACATTATGCCGACATTATGAAAGTCATTAACATTTATAAGTAACAACTTGCTAAATTAACAACATGCGAACCTTTTTAAGGTAACCAACATATTATATCATATCAATTTGTGCTTAACCGTACATATGCATAAAATTAGGTATCATGTTTATTTATAGAACATTTCTTCTTAAAAGGTATGTGTTTGACTACCACGTATACACACAACAAAATTATCAATCATGCATAACGGTAAGCATACATGGAAATATTTACAACATGTTTACCATAAGATTGTCTATAATGTACACTTAAAGTCTAGAGACCATACACATGTATTATCATTCATATTCACATCCACTTATAACTTAGCAAATTTTCACTTTGCTTCAAACTTGACAACTATCTACTATTAATTTAGGGTTTGGATATTCTACTCACCCTTGAAGAGATCACCCCCGATTATCAAGCTTGTTACCAGCTATATAGAGTCTACAAGATCATAACAACATCATTAGTAGTTTATAATTGAAAGAGTATAAGAGTGGTGTAGTAGGCCTAAAGATTCTTACCTTCTTCAACCAAAAAAATCACCCTCTTATCTTGCTAATCTAGGCCAACCTTATCTTCAAGAATTTATCCCTCTAAGGTGATGTTAGATCACCACTTCTCCATGATCTAATAGGTCTTTGGAGGAGATAATATAGGCAAATGAAGACTTTTTAGCATATAGGAAGGAAAGGAAGAAGAGTGAGTGAATGGGAGAGAGTGAGTGAGTGAATGGAAAATGGAGGGGGGGAATTGGGCTGCTGCAGTTGCTTCTCTTGGCCGGCTGCAAAAGAGAAGGGAGGGAAGAATTTTGGAGTTGAAATGAAGAGAGAGAGAGAGAGAGAGAGAGAGAGAGAGAGAGAGAGAGAGAGAGAGAGTGTGTGTGTGTGTGTGTGTGTGTGTGTGTGTGTGTGTTGCCAAATGAGGATTTTCTCCCATTTTTACTCTTTTATATCTCACTTCCTACAATGAGATCATGCCAAGTGCCCCCCTAAAATTATTTCTCTACATCACTATCTTACTCCTATAGGTAAGGCTCCATACTTCCCCCTTCATGATGCATATGTACCCAACAAGTATGGTGGGAAGTATGGTAGGAAAAAGTCAAAGGTGCATGTGCATATGTACACCTACATACATTTATACTAGTATATACATGGTATAAGGTTTTAAAGTAAATATCCTACATGGATTTTTGTCCCCACATTATTTCCCTAAGGCACCCAAGTGTATAAATTGGTAATTAATTAAGGCAAGTGTTACAATAATGGTCTTCAACTTGAGCTAATTTAGCTCATCATTTGTGATCTACGCTTCTTCACAACCCACTTTTGTAGATTCTTTTACTTGCAATCAAATCAATAACTTTTTTCTTCACATGTTCAGCATCCAAAATGGCTACACGATCTCCACCCGTGTCACATCCGGTGAGATCCCAAATGATACTGAACCAACTAGAGAACGTGGAGTAGCATTATTCTTCACCCGCTATTATACCTTCTTAGCCTTTATACTCTCCACCTGCTAAGAGTTAGGCCTCAATATTGAAGCCTTATCGAACGTAATATATCTGCTCAATACAAACTTCTTGTCTTTGGGTCTCACAATTTGTATGCTTTCAAATTTTTCTTGACATCCAAAAACATAAGCTCTTTTACTCGAGGATCCAATTTACCTTCTTTGATATGAATGTAGGTGGGACATCCAAATATCCTCAGCAAACCATAGTCTTGCGCAGCTCCACCTGACTAAATTCCCAATGGAGTTTTACCTCCTATCGCAGACGATGATAACATATTCATGAGATGGCTAGCATATACCAAAGTCTCAACCTAAATGACTTGTCTAACTGTGTATTAGACAATAAATACCAAATCTTCTTCAGCATGACATGGTTCATCTCTTTAGCCACCCCAATTGTTTTCGAGCTGTGAAGTGCATATCAATACCATTGTTCTGATCAAATTGTAGGAACTGATCCCTCTTGTACTCCCCATATTACCAAATTGGAGCACTCTGTTCTTCCTGCCGTCTGTTTCTCCATCAACTTTTTTTCACTTTTAGGAGCAAATTTAGGACTTCAAATTTTTATCACATAGGGTATACCTAACAATACCTGGAGAAATCATCAACAAAAGAGATAAAGTACCGATGACCTCCAGTGATGCAGTCTTGGTCCGGCCCTAAAAGTCCATGTGAACTTAATCAAGAAGACCTTTCTACGGTGAATACCAATGCCAATTTCACTTTTGTCTCCTTACTCAGAACACAATGCTCACATGACTCCAAATTGCAGGTCAATGCACCTTTCAATAATCCTTACTTTGCCAATACTTGCAAAGAATCCAAACCAATATGTCCCAGCCTCGAATGTCATAACCTGATAGAATCGCCATTTAAACATTCTAAACCTGTCAAATTCTAGTACTGCACTACCCATCAAATAGTACAAATTATTGTGTGATGCTCTTCAGAACAACAATTGAGCCACTGATATCTTGAGAACGCTTTTTCCAATAGTCCCTCTCAGCCCTGGTCCTCCAAAGTTCCAATCGAAATCATATTCTTTTTCAACTGAGGTACATACCTCACATCATTCAACTCTCTCACCATCCCATCTGACAACTTGATGCGAACTATACCTATCCCTTCCATATAGTATGTGTGACCGTCACCGAATGACATCAAGCCTCCATCTAGGTTTTCAAAACTGGCAAACTACTCCCTTTTGGGACAAGCATGAAGATAGCGCCTGTATCCAAAATTCACTCAGATTTTTCTGAATAGCACCCTGTAAGGGTGATAGAAAGTGAAAATACAAATAAGTCAAAATCATTACCATCCGTCATTGCGGCATTACCCTCTAATTTGACTCTTTCTTCTTATTCTTGAGCCTTGAACAATCAACTTCTCAGTGTCTTTCCTCTTACAGAAATCATACTAATTATTTTTCAATTGACGATTACCAATTTTATCAATATCTCTCTTACTCTTCCGATGATTGAAATCAATTCCACTTGCAGCCAACACTTTTGCTAATGTGTTAATGGAAGACTCTTTATCTTTCTTCGTCAACTTGTGATTCACAAAACAGCTAATACCTTATTATAGCTAAATGATTTCTTGCTATTGATCAAGGTTAGAACGAAGGTCTCGTATTCCTTATTCAAAAGAGAACTCTATAGAATCAATGCCTTGTCTTTGTCCTCAATCGCTTCTTCACGTTAGCTAAACAAGGCTGACCTTAGAAAATCTAATGCTCAGGACAAAATTCTAAATTGTACCCCTAAACAAGGTAATCACAGTTACATCTAAGCAATTCCTCTTTCTTCATCAAATAATTATTTTTATTAAAATGATAAGAGTTTACAAAAGATAAGGAGAATTTTTTTGGAGCCTCGTTAAAACCTTGTCCAGTGAAAATCTGGCGGGATAAAATACTAGACGAAAGAAAAAAAAAATACTCTGATTCTCAAAACATTACATTCAAAAAATAAAAATGTCATATTTCTAATCTTCAAATGTCCAGATATCGATCTAATCTAAAAATATTTTATGAAATATGTCATCTTTTTTGAATTACATAATCAAAACGATTAAAAAATCAGAGCTATATTTTTTTTGTAAAAAAAAAAAAATCCTAAAATTCATGTAATTTTATCTCAAGTTGTAAAGGTACCCATTCAAAAATTAAGAAATAAATAAAAGTTCAAAATATGGCATACGCATAATATTCTAAAATGTCATATAAAGATTAAAAAATATTTAAATGGTCTGCTTAAAATAATTCACAAACTAAAGAACTATCACAAGCAATCATTTTTATTCAAACACAAGAAATAATTGTGCTTTATTATTCCTTAAGCTAAAATACATCATAGGCACAGTAATGTATTGCATTTTCAATCATTTTTCCTAACAAGATTACAATTCTTTCATTCTACGAGTTTACTTGCAAATTAATTAGAAGTTTGAGAGCTAACTTACTCTTGGTCCCTTAGCAGTTAGTAGGAGGGGTCCTGTTCAAATCTGAAATCAACAACAAATAGTAGAGAAAGCAACATAGGAAATAGGAAATACAATCATGATTCATTGATTCCCCTCCACTTTGAATTAAATTTAGCTTCTTTGTTTTTTTTAAAAATCCTATATATAAGTTTAAACTAAAATTTGAGCCGGCCTTTGGGCCCTGGGCCCTTACCCGGGTCGCCCGGGTCCAGGGCCGCCCCTGTAGCTAAATTTTTAAGAAATTTTGTGTAGTTGTTCATGTGTTACCAATGAAAGTCCCCTTCTTCAACTGGAAGCAGTAAAACCCGCTCTTCAGATGCAAGCAATTATCAACTGTTCTCTTCAAATACTTGTCTTTTAGGATCTCCTAAATCTTCCTCCTAGAAGTTTCATTCATCACATGATATTTCAGATATTGTGTTAAAATAAGATCTGATGACGTCACACGCTGTCTGATTCATCTTGTCCCAATTTTCTCCGAAATCTCATTTGATTTCTTGTCAAACCGAAGAGCATCTTTCAAATTTGACGCGGTTAGTGCATTCATCACCTCGCCATCTCCACATACCAAAGTTGTTCATGCCATCAAATTTCACAACATCGAGATCCTTGACTGGTGGATGTTCACGGTCTTCATCGTGGACTGATTAACATCAGCCATCTCCTCCAGAAAACATCAACTATAATGCGAAAAACTAACAAAAAAGTAGATTCAAACTAGATAAAGATTGAAACTTTACCTCAAGTGTTCCGAATAATCTACTCCAACCAAACTAATCTCAATAAAGCTTTGGAACAAATTGTAAGGAATTGGGGCACCATCCCAAAAGATTATCCTTCTAGGTGGGGTCGCCCAAATCTTTATATATTCAAGATCATCCCCATGTTTAGTCGATGTGGGGCTATTTGTTTGACATCTAACTTAACATTTGTAACATCCCAATCCAGACTATGGATCAAGATGACACATTGCTATGGAAGAGAGAGTTGACTCACTCTTGAAGGAAGAGGTGAGTGTGAAGGAAATTAGGGGTTAAGACTCTTCAAACTGGAAGTGGATATGGAATACAAGGGCACCTTCGAGAATTATTGCATTTGTGTGAAAAATTGCGCGTTCAAAACTCCCAACGGCAGTTGACCTTCAGAAGAAATGGATGAATGTACACCTCTATGCAAGCGATGCTCAGGTGCAGCAGAAGACATCACGCACTTGCTTTGGAGCTGCTCTCATTCAACAGAAGTTATTTATAGGGAAGCGTCTCATATTTATAGGGAAGGAAATAAAGCAGCAGATTGGTCAGTAGAGAAGGCAGTTTAGGTAAAAGGTCACCTTGCATGGCTTTCAGATTTTCCTTGTGATTTGTTAGCTCTATGTGCCATTGATATGTCTGCAAGCTATTTTATCAGGAAGTAATAAAGCAGCAGTTGCTTGATTAGCCAAAAAAAAAATAGAGATCTAGTTCCATGTCAATTTTGCTACAGGATCTCTCTATTTGGCCTTCTATTCACATTTGTAATTAAGTGGCGAGTGAAATCAGAGTTCATGTTCCGGTAGTAAAATTCTATACATGGACAAATGATTGACAAAACTGGTTTGATATCTCTTTTAATTGTTATCATCCTTCATGCACCAGCTTTCGTATGTTGTGAACAATTTTCTACGAGCGTCTAGTCAAGTCTAGTTTAATACACCCTGCAAATTTAGTTTGAAAAATCTCTTCCGTGATTACGAAATGAGGAGATTTGTATATGTTGGGATTTGGGTCGAACAAATAGTCCCATATCGGCTAGACGTGGGGATGGTCTTGGGAATATAAGGATTTGGGCAACTCCACCTAAAAGGCTAGTCTTTTGGGATGGTGTCCCGAGTCCTTCAAGTTGTATCAGAGCCATGTGATGTGCGCAATGGGCCCTGCCCACCCCACTGGGGCAATTGGGATGGTGCCCCGAATTCTTCAAGTGGTATGTGTGTGTGGGTGATGTTCCGACGATGTAGATCCCCAGTGGCGCAAAGGCGCAATGGGCCTGCTCACCCCACTGTGGGGGCAAAAGGCGCAATGGGCCCCATTAAAGTTAATGTTCTTGCAGGGAGACTTGGGTCGAACAAATAGTCCGACATTGGCGTGTCTTGGGAATATAAGGATTTGGGCCCCGAGTCCTTCAGTATACACACCCTTCGGCGATATATTAATTATTAATTCATAATTCTTATAAATCTTAAAATGAAGAATCTTTCAACTGATCTTATCTGCAAGAGCCTCGAAGAAAATGAACTTTATCTGAACTGAAATTTATCCTATGCATATCAACCTCATTAGTCAACTTATACATAAGTACTACTAGCTAGTAGATATAAACATGTTTAAGTTAACGTGTTTGACTTTTAAGGTATGTACGGACATATATAGTCCAACACCGCCCACAATTTGATAACGTGAGAAATCAAGCAAAATCAATGCACGGAATCATGAATAAATTTTGAGGTGGGCTGCAAATTTTTATAACCTATACTTATGAATTATATGAATTTGTCAAAAAAATAAAAAAAATTTTTTATTAAATGAAGATTAGAATCAAAAATAAATTTGATAAAAGAAAACTAAAATAGAAAAAAATTTAAGACAATATATGAAGAAAAAAGTTTAAAACAATATATGAAAAAATTCCCCTGAATCAATGCGATGCATGTTGCATGCCAAAGCCATCTAATTGAGAGATTGACTTTTTCAATTAGTCTGAAATTGACCGATATTATTTACTATTATTAAACTTAGATGGGCTTCTATCTGTGAGCAGTTATCTGTTGACCTTTAGTGAAAGGTATAGTCCCAAAAAATAAATGGAGTTTCCGGTAACATGGTGGTTTGATTAGTAAACATATGTATTGTTGTTAAGGGAAAATGGGATCTGCATTGCTGTTAATTACAAGCTTCAAATGTCCAGGTGATTTTAAATATCGGTTGACTGGTCTCACACATCTAAAAACAATATCTTATCTAGTTTTGACGTACCCGATAAGATTGTTGATGCTATCGATATTGGCACGTGAGATTGACTATCTCAATTAGTCTGAATTTGATTGATATTATTTACTATTATTTAACTTAGATGGGCTTCTATTTTTGAGTCGTTATTTGTTGACCTTTTAGCACTAATACATACCTGTTTTTTCACGTCATCATTCACTAATACAGAATACATTATTAATGGTGATTAAAAACCGACTTTAAATATGTCCTTACAGCCTACTTCTATCCAGGCATCGTAAAAAGTCTCAGATATATGACGACGGTTAAAAATCGCCGTCATATATAATTTTAACCGCCGTCATATATAATTTATAACTTTGGTTCATAATAGACATTTAATTTCGTTTCCTATAAGGAACCGACGTTAAATATCCAACCTTTAATGTCGGTTCCTTATGGAAACCGACGTTAAAGGTCTGATCTTTAACATCGATTCAACGGAACTGATAACAGAACCAACATAAAAGGTCAACACTTTTAACGTCATTTTCGTAATGAACCAACGTTAAAAGTGAGACTTTAACTTTGGTTCTTGTGAGCCGATGTTAAAGGTTATCTTTTAGCGTCGGTTCTGATGTTAAAAGTTAATTTTTTTTAAATTCATTTATATATATATATATATATATATATATATATATATATATATATATATATATATTATATATATATATATATATATATATATATATATATATATGGGGTATCTGTTCCTCAACCGCCAGCTGAGAGAGCTCCTCAGCCGACAGTGACATAGCCGAATCTATACCACATATCGGTGTAAGAGTGTAGGCGGAAAAAATCAAAAAAAATTCGCCTAAAGGATCGTCAATCAAGTTGATCAAAACACCCCCATTTTTACTTCTACACTAGCAAAATTCATCTACAAAAAAAAATTACCAAAAATATTGTAATTTACAGAGAAATTTCTGTTGAATTTATTTGCAGTCATAAATTTTGTAATTCTCCTACATCGAAAATATAAAAAAAAAGACTGGATCAAGATAATGTGAAAAAATAGCAGCTGTAAAAAGTAAAAAAACATGCGTGAAAGCTAAAAAATTGGTTGTAATATATAATTTTTTTATTATTTAATTTTGCGTTATTTTCAATTCATATAGGTTTAACAAAAGAAACTGAAGCTAATAGAAAAATGAAATTGATGTGGGGGCAGCCGTATATTTTTGTTTTTGTATTACAAATGTACAATGTAAAGAAAATAATGAAATACAATGGTTAATGATTTATTTTGCAGATATTTTATAAATCAGATATTCTCGTAACTGCCACAATTTTTGTAAATTGGTTGGATAATATTTCATGCAGTTTTTAATGAACTGCGACTATGGTCGGTTGTGGTAGTAAAAAATACTTTATTGTCAATGTATATTATAAATGGGATCAAGGTTGCAGTACACATACATTCAAAAATATAATCAAAAAAATATATTGGCATAACGACTATGATCACAGTCATAGTATAACAAAACTTTCAATCTTAAATCACGAGTGCGACTCTAACCGCAGACCTTTTAGCACTGTGATCATAGTCGCAAACTTAATATAATATAACTTCCAATCTTATATCACGACTGCGATCCTAATCGCATTCATTATTCGTATAGAAATAATAGACGAAATAAGCTATCGTTCAGCACTGCGACCACAGTCGCTGTCCTTATTCACATGCCATATGTAACAGAATTTTGATCGTTTATAAAATGTAACAAAAGTCGCAGTCCTAGCAACAATCAAACTTAACAAAGTTGATTAGCCCTGCGACCGTGAGAGCAGTCCGTGTATATCACATCTTATAAAATACTATATTAATTATTCTAACCTAATTGAAGTAATTAATATCATATCTATCGTGATACAGCAACAGTCTCGAAAAAAGAGGTGCACTAAAATTAATCTCGATAAAAGAAAGATGTGCACCATATGAAATCTAAATATATAGAAAAAAATATTCTATAAAAAGTTAATTTATAGTTTACATAATAAATTTCTGAAAAAAAGGGAACACTTTACATTCTCCCGCCATAACTGCTTCAAATAAATATTTAATTTCTTTTTATCACTTCTTCGAAAACTCAACCGTCACCTATAACACTTATTATTACTATTCATGTTGTTTCACAATAATGGCCCTTTTATAGCTCTTATAACTAATATATTATCTCATATCTAAAAAAGATATTTGTGCTCTTCTTTTTCAATTTGATTTCTAACCTTCCTGCAATAATTCATTCTTAAATCATGTCTTCTCCATCTTCTTCCTCTGAACATTTAGATTTCAACATCAATCATTCTCCCACCGGTCCTCTTTCTTCAGGAGATTCTAGTGAATCTGATAGCAGTCTGGACTTCACTCCTTTTGACTATCTCACTACATCAAATAATGTTCATCTGATCCTCCTCTTTATGAGGATGATAAAGTTTTCATGGGACTTAGTAAGGAGGAAGTTATTCCTCTGCCACTTTATAAAGACATGCTTGATGAAAGCGTGTCCTCTGATGCTGAAGGCGTGCTTTCTTTGAGCATATCCTCTGTAGGATCTTCTTGACACGGATCAAAAGAAGAGCTTGAGACAGACGATTCATTTTGAGAGTTTATCAACGAGCCAAACTACCCTCAAAAAGAGAAAGAAAGCGAAGAGGACATTGAACCAGTCGACGAGGGAGAAGATGAGAAAATAAATAATGAACAGGAAGACGAGGAGAATGAAGACGACGAATCTGCTTATGATGGTGATGATGACGAGAATTAGGATTTTCTTCTATTCTGATATTCACCTTATTTTTGTCTTCTTTTAAGAGCTTTTAATGTTCTTTTTTTTAAGGTCTCTTTCTGATCATATTATGTTATAAATAAAATTTATTTCTATCTGAAAAATGATCTTTCATATTTTTAAAATACATGTAAAGTATGTTTCTTTCATGCATCGCAATAATTATAAGACTTCTGAGTGGTTTTCTTATATACTGCTACAATGATAGCGTATCTAATATATTGCACGCAAGTATTATTATCATACGATAAGAAATATATTAATTTACTAAAGAAAATGTAAGTATTTTATTAAGAAGTTAACTATGATCACACTCTGTAAATCTAAATATATAGTTATTGTTTTTGCATCTCAACTGCGATCATGGTCACAATATTCAGATAATAATTTCTCTCAACTAATAGAATTGTGATTATAGTCGCAGTATATAATTAAGTATATTTATACATGAAACTGCAACCACGGTGGCAGTCCTGACGAAAATAGTTTGATCGTTGTGCATCCACTCAAGTTAAAAACAGCGACCATGGTCGCAGTTTGAAGTTAAATATATAAATAGATGATACTGTGATCATAATCTCAATCCTCTCAAATCAGTATCACAAATTAAAAAACTTCGACTACTAACGCAGTGCAAATTCAAAGTTCTTCTCATGCGTGAAAAAGAGACAAACAACCACAGTGAAGAACAAATATATAAAATCATAAGTAACATGTGACTATAGTCGCAGTTCTTATTCACCATTATTACATTTAACCTAGCAAAAAAAATCATCCACAACATGCTGTCGTTAAGCACTGCGATCATAATCACAGTCATTATTCGCATTCAATATGTAAAAATAATTTTGATCATTTATATGTGGTATGCGAATAAGTAAACTGCAACTATGTTCGTAATCAGTAAAATCCTTGCAGATCATATCATAAAATTTTGCAAAAAAATCAATTTGTTTATAAGCACAAAAAATTGACATGTTTATGAGTCCCACGTGATACAATCCTATATATAATTGTCCCCCTTTGACAAAGATCGCTTTTAAAACTATTGAGAAATTATTTTATTGACCACTAAGAGGTTAGGCAAGGACTAGGATTTTCCGCTTTTCTCTTAGTTGCACATGATACAATCCTATATATAATTGTAAACTGCGACAAAGGTCATTTTTAAAACTAATGAGAAATTATTTTATTGACCACTAAGAGTTAGTCGCATTCCTGAAATTCTTAATTTCCGCCTATAAAAAAAATTAATAAAGAAGTATTCAAAATTGTTTCATGATTTGATGAAGTTGTACTTGAAGAGAACTGATTCATATTCAGTTGGTCACAGTTATAAAGATAACTGTGATAATATTGACTAAGGTCAAAAGTATAAAAATAATAATAAACTATATAAATCCATTATCTTTTATCGCATGGGCATTTAGTAATTTCAGCTCTTCCAATAGGCGGGCCATCCTTATTATTGTGGCTAATAATTTGCCATGTCACCGTGTCATGTTCCGCTTCCCAAAATACGTGAAAACGAAGTCGTGACGAGAGTCGGTGACGCATGTACGCGAGAAGAATACCCCATGTATACACGCTAAGCCTAAAGTAACACCGAACAAGCTATAAATCTATACTATAATGAGTCAACGATCACTGTAATATTATATATAAGCATCCACACATGATATCATATAAATAAAGAACTGAAATGAAAATTGAATCTGATATATACCTAGAACCAGGAAATGACAGAATAAAAGAAAGTAGGAATACCAGAAATCGAAAAGAGAGAACTCAAGGCTCCTCACAAAGCGTACGATTACACGAACACCTGATCAATATAAAAAGATGTCCAAAAATCCTAGACGTGCGAATCCAGAGTTGTCAAGAGCGACCAAATGTGTGTGTGTGTGTGTGTAAAAGAAATGATGCTCGTGCATAACAACAATGTTATTAATAACAACGTGATGAACAGAAATAAAAGATAACAGTATACTCAATATCAAGAATAAAGGTATGAACAACATATAACTGGTATCATGATAAAAGAAAGCCACTAATGTTAAAAATGTGTAACCTAGCATATGTCACTAGTCTGGTATACAATTCAGTCATGTGTACAATCATATGTCTACATAGTTTATACACTCAGGTGATTATGGTCAGTCACAATATACTATAAACAGTTCATTATTATTTATTATGTCAGGGAACACTAATTGCCACCTGTAATAGACGCATCCTATACTATGCCTATCACATGTGTCAATCAAGATCCTAAGTTATTGAAACTGATTGGTTGGAGACATTATTCATGCTTTAAGTGGGTCTCGTACATACCCAGGACCACGGCTCAGATGCCTGGCACTGAACCAGGCCGTACCGCCAGGTAGTCAGTAACAGTAATCACAATATCACTGTGGAATAATAACTCATAGTAACACTATGAAACAATAACTCATAGTAACACTGTGAAACAATAACAGATGGATGTCAGTCATCCCCCAGAATCCTGTAGTGGACCATAGTCGGCATTGCAACCTGTATCCTAAATCCACCCAAAATACAGACGCTGTCTGCTCCATCAATTTTCTTAATCCAAATGTAAGTTGCCCATTTATCTTATTAATTATTCAATTCAGTTGAATCAGTTAATGTCCATATACCTAGAATACTGGGACGATATGGTGACAGTAACAATATCAGTACAGTGATAATAATCGTATACACGGTGAACAATAATAAGAACAGTGAACAGTAACAATAACCGTATATACGACGAATAGAGCTGTACGAACGTCACAGTTTAACTATACTTTCCCAGTACTTTTAGTAACATTTTAGATTTATCACAATTAGGTCAGCTATAAAATCAAGTCCAGTCTATATAGGCCTAGCAACGACGAATTACTAACACAAACTGACACCAATAAATACTCATATCAACAGATACATAAGATGTACGGTCACTGATGTCATATGAAATGATACAGTAATCATACTAGTCAAATATATCAGAAGGTCAAAAGAAATGATACAGTAAATATATAAATAATATTGACAACAAGAAATAAGGGAATGATACGAGAGCAAATACTCACATGAAATGACGCGGTTTCGGAGCTGAATCGTCGTCTGGCCTCACTATACGAACCGGCATTGATCTATGAATCATCCCATGGATCGATCTTCGAATCGCCTGTGTATCAGATCCATAACAAGCACAAAATCTGGATCAGATTCGTGTCTCCTGTTATCGGGTTCGGAGCGTACGAACATATATATGAACACCTACTGGCAACAGTAATAAGGAAAGACATAGGAATAAACACTCACGTGCCTTATCAGGCGTCCAATTATCACTTTGAAGAATCTACATTAAATAAACTTGAATTTTTACAAAAGTTATCAAATTTACATTTACTAAATTTTACATAAGATATCTTATTTGATGTTATTCAGTATTTTAATTTAAATACGGATAGTCCAGATCTCAAAACAAGGTTGTAGGATGATACACTGCGTTTATAGGATTATTTAAATTTTATTTACTAATTTTGTGGGGTTTAAATGATTAAAAATATGCAATTTTCTTAACGGGTCTGAATGTTGAAGTAACGGGTTTCAACTTAGAAAGCAGTTATTTCAGTCCAATATGATTTGCAATTAATCCCAAAATTTTTTGCAATAGGTTCCAGGGGTTATCTAGATATTTATCCCTACTTTTACTTATTTTCTCAAATTTTTATCTAGCCCAAATATTGTTTTTCAATAACTTAACGGGTCTGTTTGTATTTGGGTCGAGTTAAAATAGATTAGAACCCACAATCTGTTGGCTGGACTGCAATTGGGCTTCTGAATTTGGGCTTCAGAATTTAACTCTTTTTTTTCCCATTTCTATCTTTTTGGGTTTCTAGTCTGGCCCAATGAGCCAGTCCAAATATAATTTCTTTTTCTTTTTTTTTCCCTGTCGGCCTGGGCCAGTGGCGGCCCAACCTTCTTTTTCTTTTTTCTTTTTTGTTTGTTTTGGACTTGGCCCAGTGGCAGCCCAGGCCACTGGGCCTGTCAAGCCGGGTGCGGGTCTGCACCCGGGTCGGATGCAGACCTGGCTGCATAGACCCGACCTGGGTCAGTGTAGCGGCTGCTGCTCTCGGCCTTTGGCCGAGATTAGTTTGGCCTGGTTTTTTTTCTTTTTTTTAATATATATACATTTATATTTATACACACACACACAATGTGTGTGTGTGTGTCTGTATGTATCTTCTAAAAATTCCTATTAACGTATTGTTACATTACGCAATTATTTTATTTATATTATTGGATGGATTTTCAGTTCGTAAAAGGGAGATTTTTAAATCATGATATGTTATTAAATTTTAATTCATATAAATTGATTTAGATCTAGGAGAGTTTAGGTTTCATAACAAGAATAGAATTTTTTTAATCATGCTATTTCAATTAAATATTTTAATTCATAAAAATTAAATTTTTATTTACTTGGATTGATTCTCTTAGCCTGCTCCTCAATCTCCACGCCTCAGACACATTCCTTCGTCACGAACAATTCCAAGAAGAGGTGGAGGGAGGAGAAGAAATGCTGGATTTGAATTTTTGTCTGTCGTTCTCTGTTTTTATTTCTAGAAGCAGAAGAAGAGGAGATAAGAGTTACGATAATACAAGGTGATGAAATTCTTAAGTATATAGATTTAACAGAAGAGATAGGTGGTTAAGATAAGATCCATAAATATCTCATGAGATTTCTAGTTGAAATTTGAAATTTAAATTTGGCTTTAGGTTTGTTTAAATAAATTAGATCTCCAACCTAACCAAACGCCAATGTGTTATTATGGTTTAGGTATTGGGATTTGATAAAAAGACAAGTGTTCGAAATTTGAAATAAACAATTTAAGAATATAATTATATTTTATTATTTTTACTATATATATTTGTTTCAGTTTATTTATTTATTTATTTTATTTTCTTTTATTTTATTTTGGGGATGAGTTAAATGAGTTACGGTTTATTAGATATATAGGATTATGGGTTGAAAAAGGAGATCAAATAGGAATAATACCAATCATAACATAATAATAATAGTAATGCTAATACTAATGTATAAAATATAATACATACATATATTAGTATAAATGTAAATCAAAACATATACACTTAATATGTATGTTCATGTATCTATACCAGGTATAAAATAAATTAATCAATAAGTAAATCTAAATAAAATTAATAAAAATAGAAATATAGTATTATTAGTTAGGAGATATTACATTCTACCCACCTTATAAAAAAATTTCGACCTCGAAATTTCAATAAAATAGGGTATGATAAAAGAATCAAAATTCAGAGAGAAAACAAATAAGCTTCCACGTCGTCTCGTTAGAACACCACGATTCTGCTGCGCGCTCTGATCTCTGCTACCAGTTTTAGAATAGAGTGACCAATTCTAAAAAACAAGATCAGAAAATAGAATCAACAAGAAGAATAGGAGTCAAGATGGACCAAGATTACTCTAGAAGAAGAGATGCAACCAGGGAGATCGAAAGATCAAAGAGATGGATTTTTCAAAAGGAGGACAGTCAATTCCAAGTAGACTCAATATCATTGTGTGAATCTTATATATATATTGCAGTGTAATTATAGCTCGTTCAAGTTATCAGTAAGAATAAAGTCCGTTTTATGTCGAACCTGGCTCTGATACCAAGAAAACTCTGTCACGCCCCGCTTCCCAAAATATGTGGAAACGGAGTCGCGACGAGAGTCGGCGACGTATATACACGAGAAGAATACCCCACATATACACATTAAGCCTAAAGTAACACCGAATAAGCTATAAATCTATACTATAATGAATCAATGATCACTACAATATTACATATAAGCATCCACGCATGATATCATATAAATAAAGATCTGAAATGAAGACTGAATCTGATATATACCGAGAATCAGGAAATGACAGAATAAAAGAAAGTAGGAGTACCAGAAATCGAAAGAGAGAACTCAAGGCTCCTCACAAAGATTACACGAACACCTGAACAATATAAAAAGATGTCCAAAAATCCTAGACGTGCGAATTCAGGGTCGTCAGAAGCGACCTAGTGAGTGTGTGTGTGTAAAAGAAAAAGTGCTCGTGTATAACAACAATGTAATCAATAACAACATGATAAACGGAAATAAAAGATAACAATATACTCAATATCAAGAACAAAGTTATGAACAATATATAACTGGTATCATGATAAAAGGAAACCACTAATGTTAAAAATGTGTAACCTAGCATATGTCACTAGTCTAGTATACAATTCGGTCATGTGTACAATCATATGTCTATCATAGTTTATACAGTTAGGCGATTACGGTCAGTCACAATACACTATAAACAGTTCATTATTATTTATTATGTTAGCGAGCACCAATTGCTACCTGTAATAGACGCATCCCATATTACGCCTATCACACGTGTCAATCAGGGTCTTAAGTTATTGAAACTGATTGGTTGGAGACATTATCCATGCTTTAGGTGGGTCCCGTACATACCGGGGACCACGGCCCAAATGCCTGACGCTGAACCAGGTCCTACCGCCAAGTAGTCAGTAACAGTAACAGTACTCACTGTATCATTGTGGAATAATAACTTACAGTAAAACTGTGGAACAATAACTCACAGTAACAATGTGGAACAATAACAGATGGGATGTCAGTCATCCCCAGAACCTTGCAGTGGAACCGTAGTCCACTGCAACCTGTATCCTAGGTCAAACTAAAATACAGACGCTGTCTCCTCCATCAATTTTCCCAATCCCAATGTAAGTTGTCCATTTACCTTATTATTTATTCAATTCAGTTGAATCATATAATGTCCATATTACCTAGAATACTTAGACGATATGGTGACAGTAGCAATAACAGTACAGTGACAGTAATCATATATACGGTGAACAATAATAAGAACAGTGAACAGTAACAGTAACCGTGTATATGACAAATAAAGCTGTACTGAGCGTCACAGTTTAACGATACTTTTCCAGTACTTTTAGTAACATTTTAAGATTTATCACAATTAGGTCAGCTTCAAAATCAAGTCCAGTCTATAGTATATCAATATTAGGTCTAGGCCAAGCAACGACGAATTACTAACACATAAAATGACGCCAATAAATACTCATATCAACAAATACATAAGATGTACGGTCACTAATGTCATATGAAATGGTATGGTAATCATACTAGTCAAATATATCAGAAGGTCAAAAGAAATGATACAGTCAATATATAAATAATATTGATAACAAGAAATAAGGGAATGATACGAGAGGAAACACTCACATGAAATGACGCGATTTTGGAGCTGAATCGCCGTCTAGTCTTCACTGCACGAACCGGCATTGATCTATGAATTATCCCATGAATCGGTCTTCGAATTGCCTGTGTATCGGATCTATAACAAGCATAAAATCTGGATCGGGTTCGTGTCTCCTGTTACCAGGTTCGGAGCGTACGAACAGATATATGAACACCTACTGGCAACACTAATAAGGAAAGACATAGGAATAAACACTCACCTGTCTTATCAGGCGTCCAATTATCACTTTGAAGAATCTACATTAAATAAACTTGAATTTTTACATAAGATGTCAAATTTACATTTATTAAATTTTATATAAGATATCTTACTTGATGTTATTCAGTATTTTAATTTAAATACGGATGGTTCAAATCTCAAAACAAGGTTGTAGGTTGATACACTGAGTTTATATGATTATTTAGATTTTATTTGCTGATTTTTGTGGGTTTAAATGATTAAAAACATGCAATTTTCTTAACGGGTCTGAATGTTGAAGTAACGGGTTTCAACTTAGAAAGTAATGATTTCAGTCCAATATGATCTACAATTAATCCCAAAAATTTTTGCAGCAGGCTCTAGGGGTTATCTAAATATTTATCCCTATTTTTACTTATTTTTCTCAAATTTTTATCTAGCCCAAATATTGTTTTTCAATAACTTAACCGGTCTGTTTTGTATTTGGGTGGGGTTAAAATGGATTAGAACCCAAAATCTGTGGGCTGGACTGTAATTGAGCTTCTGAATTTGGGCTTCAGAATTTAACTTTTTTTTTTCCCGTTTCTGTCTTTCTGGGTTTTTGGCCTGGCCCAATGAGCCAGCCCCAGATATAGTTTTTTTTTTCTTTTTTTCCTGTAGGCTTGGGCCAGTGGCGGCCCAACCTTCTTTTTCTTTCGTTATTTTTTTTTTTGTTTGGACTTGGCCCAGTGGTAGCCCAAGCCACTGGGCTTGTCATACCAGGTACGGGTCTGCACTCGGGTCGGGTGCAGACCCGGCTGCACAGACCCGACCTGGGTCTGTGCAGCGGCTGCTGCTCTAGCCTTTGGCCGAGTGCAGTTTGGCCTGGGTTTTTTTTTTTAATATATATACATTTATATTTATACATATACATATACATATATATGTGTGTGTGTATCTTCAAAGATTCCTATTAATGTATTATTACATTACCCAATTTATTTTATTTATATTATTGGATGGATTTTCAGTTTCATAAAAGGGAGATTTTTTAAATCATGATATGTTATTAAATTTTAATTCATATAAATTGATTTTGATCTAGAGGAGATTTAGGTTTCATAACAAGAATAAATTTTTTTTAAATCATGCTATTTCAATTAAATATTTTAATTCATGAAAATTAAATTTTTACTTACTTGGATTGATTCCCTTAGCCTGCTCCTCAATCTCCACGCTTCGAGACACGTTCCTCTGTTACCGATCAATTCCAACGAGAGGTGGAGGGAGGAGAAGAAATGCTGGATTTGGATTTCTGTCTGTCGTTCTCTGTTTTTTTTTTTTTTAGAAGCAGAAGAAGAGGAGATAAGAGTTACTATGAGGTGATGAGATTCTTAGGTACGTAGATTTCAATAGAAGAGATAGGTGGTTAAGATAAGATCCATAAATATCTCATGAGATTTCCAGTTGAAATTTGAAATTTAAATTTTGTTTTAGGTTTGTTTAAATAAATTAGATCTTCAACCTAACCATATGCCAATGTGGTATTATGCTTTAGATATTGGGATTTGCTTAAAAGACAAGTGTTCAAAACTTAAAATAAACAATTTAAGCACATAATTATATTTTTTTATTTTTACTATATATATATATTTTTGTTTCAATTTATTTATTTATTTTATTTTATTTGGGTATGAGTTAAATAAGTTATGGTTTATTGGATAATAGGATTATGGGTTGAAAAAGGAGATCAAATAGGAATAATACCAATCATAACAAAATAATAATAGTAATGCTAATACTAATGTAAAAAATATAATACATACATATATTAGTATAAATTTAAATCAAAACAGATAAACTTAATATGTATGTACATGTATATATACCAGGTATAAAATAAATTAATCAATAAGTAAATCCAAATGAAATTAATAAAAATAGAAATATAGTATTATTAGTTAGGAGATATTACACGCTGTAAGCTGAGAGGGACTCTCAGTTGTCAGTTAGTATACATATTTCTGTATGTGTGCGCGCGCACACACACACTTGTGTCCTTCCAAAAAAATTTGAGGTTGAATCTTTCCCAGTCAAATATCAACATTAGACATTCGAATACAAGATCTACTCCGTTGAAGTTAATCTATATTATTTCAAGCATCTATAAATCAAAAATCAAGTATTTTGCACCTTTTGCCCATGCATCAAGTAAGAAAAAAATGAATGGTCTAAATAGTGAGTCAGTTTAACAGTGTAGAATATTTGAAACCTAACAAAAATTAGTTTGTAGGGGTTTTTAACTGTTTAGATCATAATGAAATGATCGAGTCGAGAATTTGTATGTATAAAAATATAAATCTAACCAACTTACTATTTTCAGTTGTCATTTTGTTCCGCTTGATGGATGGGCAAAAAGTATTAAAAACACTTGATTTTGGGTTTATAGATACTTGAAATAATATAGATCAACATCAACGAAGTGGATCTTATTTTCGAATGTCGGAGGGTTGAATTTGAGTTGGAAGGATTCAGGCTCTAATCCTTTTGAAAGGATTTACATTTACATATTGCTACAGTTACTCACAACACATATCAACAGATATCCAACACAGTTCATATCTCACACTTCATATCCCATTCACAGTAACATCCCTACACATAATAATAAATATCCAACACACTTCATATCCCACACTTTATATCCAATTCACATTAACAATAGATATTCAGCACATTCATATCCAATACAAATTAAATATATGACACTTGAACACCAATGAAACATGCACCAAAATCAAATCCTCAATACAATTTTCATCTAATACATATGTAAAATTCACATCCAACACATTCATATTCCAATACAAAATACACATACATATTCATATTCCAACACAAAAATACATATACACATTCATATTACTAAAGAAACACATGCACCAAAAGAAAATATCCAATATAAAAAGTGTCTCACTATTTCAGAGTCTCTACAATTTCTGCATATGCGGCTTGTATGAATGATATCTAAAGAGATACCTACCAAAAGAAGATGAAAATATGAAATAAGTATCACAAATATGAAACATGAAACAAGTTAGTGTCACAATTATGAAATATGAAACAAGTATCACAAATATGAAACATGAAACGAATATCACCAATGCTTATTTCATCTAAATCCTCTAAATATCAAGTATCACACATATCACGAGTATATGAAACCTGTAAATACTTACTACTAAGGGCATGTTTTTTCGCCGCAAAACGTCACAAGTCGTAAGTCGTAAAATGAGAATGGGAAATGTGAATTGTAGCAAGGAAAATATATGTGTTTTACGGTGTTTGGTTGATAAAGTGAAAGTGTAAATGAGAAAGTATATTGTGTTTACGGTGTTTGGTTGGTAAAGTAAAAGTGTAAATTGATATATTGTGTTTTACGGTGTTTGATTGGCAGCGTAAAAGTGTAAGTGAAAAAGTTATTCACAAAATTAACTGCAGCAGTGATTTAAATATTATAAATACTATTAAATTAAATCTACTATTGCAGATTAAATTGTATTAATAAATTTGAGATAAAATATTAATAATCTTAATATTTTATTTATAACAATAATACTAATAAAATATTAATATAATTAGTAAAATATTACTAAAATATTAACAAAATAAATAATATAAAATTTTATGGAAATCTAAAGAACATTAATAAAATTTTAAGAATACTAATAAAACATAAATATTAAAAATCTTAAGAAAAATAATAAAATATAGTTATAATATTATAATATTAAAAAATGCTCAAAAATTATTATAATAAATTTATTATAATATTATTGTAATATTATAAAAATATAAAATTAACGAAGTAAAATATAATTATAAATTAATAATAAATTATTTTTATAATATTATTATAATGAATTATTATTACAATATTAACTTAATAAAATATTAACATAATAATAAAGTATATTTTAATATTAATAAAGTAATTATTTATATTAAGAAATAAATAATTAAATATATAGTAATTTTATATTAAATTATAATATTGTTATATTGATAAAATATTAACTCTAAATAAAATAATAAAAAATTGGTATAACTATTAATAAAATCATAAAGTATTAAATAACAATATTAAATTAAAATATTAAATTAAATTAGTAAAATATTAAATATTAAAAAATATTAAAAATAATAAAAAATTAAAGATTAAAAATATAGAATAATTAAATAATTAAATAAAAAATTAAACACTATTAAAAATATTAAATATTTATTAATATTAAATTATATATTGATTAACAAGTAACTTCTTTAAACTACAAGTGTATTACAAGTGGGATTTACATGACCACAAAATTACTGTAACAATTGTAAGTGAAAAATGTGAGTGTAAAAGTAAGTTTATATGACCACAAATTTAACTGTAGCAACTGTAAGTGGAAAAATGAGATACGGATAGTCCAGATCTCAAAACAAGGTTGTAGGATGATACACTGCGTTTATAGGATTATTTAAATTTTATTTACTAATTTTTGTGGGTTTAAATGATTAAAAATATGCAATTTTCTTAACGGGTCTGAATGTTGAAGTAACGGGTTTCAACTTAGAAAGCAGTTATTTCAGTCCAATATGATTTGCAATTAATCCCAAAATTTTTTGCAATAGGTTCCAGGGGTTATCTAGATATTTATCCCTACTTTTACTTATTTTTCTCAAATTTTATCTAGCCCAAATATTGTTTTTCAATAACTTAACGGGTCTGTTTTGTATTTGGGTCGAGTTAAAATAGATTAGAACCCACAATCTGTTGGCTGGACTGCAATTGGGCTTCTGAATTTGGGCTTCAGAATTTAACTCTTTTTTTTCCCATTTCTATCTTTTTTGGGTTTCTAGTCTGGCCCAATGAGCCAGTCCAAATATAATTTTCTTTTTCTTTTTTTTCCCTGTCGGCCTGGGCCAGTGGCGGCCCAACCTTCTTTTTCTTTTTTTCTTTTTTTGTTTTGTTTTGGACTTGGCCCAGTGGCAGCCCAGGCCACTGGGCCTGTCAAGCCGGGTGCGGGTCTGCACCCGGGTCGGATGCAGACCTGGCTGCATAGACCCGACCTGGGTCAGTGTAGCGGCTGCTGCTCTCGGCCTTTGGCCGAGATTAGTTTGGCCTGGTTTTTTTTTCTTTTTTTTTAATATATATACATTTATATTTATACACACACACACAATGTGTGTGTGTGTGTCTGTATGTATCTTCTAAAAATTCCTATTAACGTATTGTTACATTACGCAATTTATTTTATTTATATTATTGGATGGATTTTCAGTTTCGTAAAAGGGAGATTTTTAAATCATGATATGTTATTAAATTTTAATTCATATAAATTGATTTAGATCTAGGAGAGTTTAGGTTTCATAACAAGAATAGAATTTTTTTAATCATGCTATTTCAATTAAATATTTTAATTCATAAAAATTAAATTTTTATTTACTTGGATTGATTCTCTTAGCCTGCTCCTCAATCTCCACGCCTCAGACACATTCCTTCGTCACGAACAATTCCAAGAAGAGGTGGAGGGAGGAGAAGAAATGCTGGATTTGAATTTTTGTCTGTCGTTCTCTGTTTTTATTTCTAGAAGCAGAAGAAGAGGAGATAAGAGTTACGATAATACAAGGTGATGAAATTCTTAAGTATATAGATTTAACAGAAGAGATAGGTGGTTAAGATAAGATCCATAAATATCTCATGAGATTTCTAGTTGAAATTTGAAATTTAAATTTGGCTTTAGGTTTGTTTAAATAAATTAGATCTCCAACCTAACCAAACGCCAATGTGTTATTATGGTTTAGGTATTGGGATTTGATAAAAAGACAAGTGTTCGAAATTTGAAATAAACAATTTAAGAATATAATTATATTTTATTATTTTTACTATATATATTTGTTTCAGTTTTATTTATTTATTTATTTTATTTTCTTTTATTTTATTTTGGGGATGAGTTAAATGAGTTACGGTTTATTAGATAATAGGATTATGGGTTGAAAAAGGAGATCAAATAGGAATAATACCAATCATAACATAATAATAATAGTAATGCTAATACTAATGTATAAAATATAATACATACATATATTAGTATAAATGTAAATCAAAACATATACACTTAATATGTATGTTCATGTATCTATACCAGGTATAAAATAAATTAATCAATAAGTAAATCTAAATAAAATTAATAAAAATAGAAATATAGTATTATTAGTTAGGAGATATTACATTCTACCCACCTTATAAAAAAATTTCGACCTCGAAATTTCAATAAAATAGGGTATGATAAAAGAATCAAAATTCAGAGAGAAAACAAATAAGCTTCCACGTCGTCTCGTTAGAACACCACGATTCTGCTGCGCGCTCTGATCTCTGCTACCAGTTTTAGAATAGAGTGACCAATTCTAAAAAACAAGATCAGAAAATAGAATCAACAAGAAGAATAGGAGTCAAGATGGACCAAGATTACTCTAGAAGAAGAGATGCAACCAGGGAGATCGAAAGATCAAAGAGATGGATTTTTCAAAAGGAGGACAGTCAATTCCAAGTAGACTCAATATCATTGTGTGAATCTTATATATATATTGCAGTGTAATTATAGCTCGTTCAAGTTATCAGTAAGAATAAAGTCCGTTTTATGTCGAACCTGGCTCTGATACCAAGAAAACTCTGTCACGCCCCGCTTCCCAAAATATGTGGAAACGGAGTCGCGACGAGAGTCGGCGACGTATATACACGAGAAGAATACCCCACATATACACATTAAGCCTAAAGTAACACCGAATAAGCTATAAATCTATACTATAATGAATCAATGATCACTACAATATTACATATAAGCATCCACGCATGATATCATATAAATAAAGATCTGAAATGAAGACTGAATCTGATATATACCGAGAATCAGGAAATGACAGAATAAAAGAAAGTAGGAGTACCAGAAATCGAAAGAGAGAACTCAAGGCTCCTCACAAAGATTACACGAACACCTGAACAATATAAAAATATGTCCAAAAATCCTAGACGTGCGAATTCAGGGTCGTCAGAAGCGACCTAGTGAGTGTGTGTGTGTAAAAGAAAAGGTGCTCGTGTATAACAACAATGTAATCAATAACAACATGATAAACGGAAATAAAAGATAACAATATACTCAATATCAAGAACAAAGTTATGAACAATATATAACTGGTATCATGATAAAAGGAAACCACTAATGTTAAAAATGTGTAACCTAGCATATGTCACTAGTCTAGTATACAATTCGGTCATGTGTACAATCATATGTCTATCATAGTTTATACAGTTAGGCGATTACGGTCAGTCACAATACACTATAAACAGTTCATTATTATTTATTATGTTAGCGAGCACCAATTGCTACCTGTAATAGACGCATCCCATATTACGCCTATCACACGTGTCAATCAGGGTCTTAAGTTATTGAAACTGATTGGTTGGAGACATTATCCATGCTTTAGGTGGGTCCCGTACATACCGGGGACCACGGCCCAAATGCCTGACGCTGAACCAGGTCCTACCGCCAAGTAGTCAGTAACAGTAACAGTACTCACTGTATCATTGTGGAATAATAACTTACAGTAAAACTGTGGAACAATAACTCACAGTAACAATGTGGAACAATAACAGATGGGATGTCAGTCATCCCCCAGAACCTTGCAGTGGAACCGTAGTCCACTGCAACCTGTATCCTAGGTCAAACTAAAATACAGACGCTGTCTCCTCCATCAATTTTCCCAATCCCAATGTAAGTTGTCCATTTACCTTATTATTTATTCAATTCAGTTGAATCATATAATGTCCATATTACCTAGAATACTTAGACGATATGGTGACAGTAGCAATAACAGTACAGTGACAGTAATCATATATACGGTGAACAATAATAAGAACAGTGAACAGTAACAGTAACCGTGTATATGACAAATAAAGCTGTACTGAGCGTCACAGTTTAACGATACTTTTCCAGTACTTTTAGTAACATTTTAAGATTTATCACAATTAGGTCAGCTTCAAAATCAAGTCCAGTCTATAGTATATCAATATTAGGTCTAGGCCAAGCAACGACGAATTACTAACACATAAAATGACGCCAATAAATACTCATATCAACAAATACATAAGATGTACGGTCACTAATGTCATATGAAATGGTATGGTAATCATACTAGTCAAATATATCAGAAGGTCAAAAGAAATGATACAGTCAATATATAAATAATATTGATAACAAGAAATAAGGGAATGATACGAGAGGAAACACTCACATGAAATGACGCGATTTTGGAGCTGAATCGCCGTCTAGTCTTCACTGCACGAACCGGCATTGATCTATGAATTATCCCATGAATCGGTCTTCGAATTGCCTGTGTATCGGATCTATAACAAGCATAAAATCTGGATCGGGTTCGTGTCTCCTGTTACCAGGTTCGGAGCGTACGAACAGATATATGAACACCTACTGGCAACACTAATAAGGAAAGACATAGGAATAAACACTCACCTGTCTTATCAGGCGTCCAATTATCACTTTGAAGAATCTACATTAAATAAACTTGAATTTTTACATAAGATGTCAAATTTACATTTATTAAATTTTATATAAGATATCTTACTTGATGTTATTCAGTATTTTAATTTAAATACGGATGGTTCAAATCTCAAAACAAGGTTGTAGGTTGATACACTGAGTTTATATGATTATTTAGATTTTATTTGCTGATTTTTGTGGGGTTTAAATGATTAAAAACATGCAATTTTCTTAACGGGTCTGAATGTTGAAGTAACGGGTTTCAACTTAGAAAGTAATGATTTCAGTCCAATATGATCTACAATTAATCCCAAAAATTTTTGCAGCAGGCTCTAGGGGTTATCTAAATATTTATCCCTATTTTTACTTATTTTTCTCAAATTTTTATCTAGCCCAAATATTGTTTTTCAATAACTTAACCGGTCTGTTTTGTATTTGGGTGGGGTTAAAATGGATTAGAACCCAAAATCTGTGGGCTGGACTGTAATTGAGCTTCTGAATTTGGGCTTCAGAATTTAACTTTTTTTTTTCCCGTTTCTGTCTTTCTGGGTTTTTGGCCTGGCCCAATGAGCCAGCCCCAGATATAGTTTTTTTTTTCTTTTTTTCCTGTAGGCTTGGGCCAGTGGCGGCCCAACCTTCTTTTTCTTTCGTTATTTTTTTTTTGTTTTGGACTTGGCCCAGTGGTAGCCCAAGCCACTGGGCTTGTCATACCAGGTACGGGTCTGCACTCGGGTCGGGTGCAGACCCGGCTGCACAGACCCGACCTGGGTCTGTGCAGCGGCTGCTGCTCTAGCCTTTGGCCGAGTGCAGTTTGGCCTGGGTTTTTTTTTTTAATATATATACATTTATATTTATACATATACATATACATATATATGTGTGTGTGTATCTTCAAAGATTCCTATTAATGTATTATTACATTACCCAATTTATTTTATTTATATTATTGGATGGATTTTCAGTTTCATAAAAGGGAGATTTTTTAAATCATGATATGTTATTAAATTTTAATTCATATAAATTGATTTTGATCTAGAGGAGATTTAGGTTTCATAACAAGAATAAAATTTTTTTAAATCATGCTATTTCAATTAAATATTTTAATTCATGAAAATTAAATTTTTACTTACTTGGATTGATTCCCTTAGCCTGCTCCTCAATCTCCACGCTTCGAGACACGTTCCTCTGTTACCGATCAATTCCAACGAGAGGTGGAGGGAGGAGAAGAAATGCTGGATTTGGATTTCTGTCTGTCGTTCTCTGTTTTTTTTTTTTTAGAAGCAGAAGAAGAGGAGATAAGAGTTACTATGAGGTGATGAGATTCTTAGGTACGTAGATTTCAATAGAAGAGATAGGTGGTTAAGATAAGATCCATAAATATCTCATGAGATTTCCAGTTGAAATTTGAAATTTAAATTTTGTTTTAGGTTTGTTTAAATAAATTAGATCTTCAACCTAACCATATGCCAATGTGGTATTATGCTTTAGATATTGGGATTTGCTTAAAAGACAAGTGTTCAAAACTTAAAATAAACAATTTAAGCACATAATTATATTTTTTTTATTTTTACTATATATATATATTTTGTTTCAATTTTATTTATTTATTTTATTTTATTTTGGGTATGAGTTAAATAAGTTATGGTTTATTGGATAATAGGATTATGGGTTGAAAAAGGAGATCAAATAGGAATAATACCAATCATAACAAAATAATAATAGTAATGCTAATACTAATGTAAAAAATATAATACATACATATATTAGTATAAATTTAAATCAAAACAGATAAACTTAATATGTATGTACATGTATATATACCAGGTATAAAATAAATTAATCAATAAGTAAATCCAAATGAAATTAATAAAAATAGAAATATAGTATTATTAGTTAGGAGATATTACACGCTGTAAGCTGAGAGGGACTCTCAGTTGTCAGCTAGTATACATATTTCTGTATGTGTGCGCGCGCACACACACACTTGTGTCCTTCCAAAAAAATTTGAGGTTGAATCTTTCCCAGTCAAATATCAACATTAGACATTCGAATACAAGATCTACTCCGTTGAAGTTAATCTATATTATTTCAAGTATCTATAAATCAAAAATCAAGTATTTTGCACCTTTTGCCCATGCATCAAGTAAGAAAAAAATGAATGGTCTAAATAGTGAGTCAGTTTAACAGTGTAGAATATTTGAAACCTAACAAAAATTAGTTTGTAGGGGTTTTTAACTGTTTAGATCATAATGAAATGATCGAGTCGAGAATTTGTATGTATAAAAATATAAATCTAACCAACTTACTATTTTCAGTTGTCATTTTGTTCCGCTTGATGGATGGGCAAAAAGTATTAAAAACACTTGATTTTGGGTTTATAGATACTTGAAATAATATAGATCAACATCAACGAAGTGGATCTTATTTTCGAATGTCGGAGGGTTGAATTTGAGTTGGAAGGATTCAGGCTCTAATCCTTTTGAAAGGATTTACATTTACATATTGCTACAGTTACTCACAACACATATCAACAGATATCCAACACAGTTCATATCTCACACTTCATATCCCATTCACAGTAACATCCCTACACATAATAATAAATATCCAACACACTTCATATCCCACACTTTATATCCAATTCACATTAACAATAGATATTCAGCACATTCATATCCAATACAAATTAAATATATGACACTTGAACCACCAATGAAACATGCACCAAAATCAAATCCTCAATACAAATTTTCATCTAATACATATGTAAAATTCACATCCAACACATTCATATTCCAATACAAAATACACATACATATTCATATTCCAACACAAAAATACATATACACATTCATATTACTAAAGAAACACATGCACCAAAAGAAAATATCCAATATAAAAAGTGTCTCACTATTTCAGAGTCTCTACAATTTCTGCATATGCGGCTTGTATGAATGATATCTAAAGAGATACCTACCAAAAGAAGATGAAAATATGAAATAAGTATCACAAATATGAAACATGAAACAAGTTAGTGTCACAATTATGAAATATGAAACAAGTATCACAAATATGAAACATGAAACGAATATCACCAATGCTTATTTCATCTAAATCCTCTAAATATCAAGTATCACACATATCACGAGTATATGAAACCTGTAAATACTTACTACTAAGGGCATGTTTTTTCGCCGCAAAACGTCACAAGTCGTAAGTCGTAAAATGAGAATGGGAAATGTGAATTGTAGCAAGGAAAATATATTGTGTTTTACGGTGTTTGGTTGATAAAGTGAAAGTGTAAATGAGAAAGTATATTGTGTTTTACGGTGTTTGGTTGGTAAAGTAAAAGTGTAAATTGATATATTGTGTTTTACGGTGTTTGATTGGCAGCGTAAAAGTGTAAGTGAAAAAGTTATTCACAAAATTAACTGCAGCAGTGATTTAAATATTATAAATACTATTAAATTAAATCTACTATTGCAGATTAAATTGTATTAATAAATTTGAGATAAAATATTAATAATCTTAATATTTTATTTATAACAATAATACTAATAAAATATTAATATAATTAGTAAAATATTACTAAAATATTAACAAAATAAATAATATAAAATTTTATGGAAATCTAAAGAACATTAATAAAATTTTAAGAATACTAATAAAACATAAATATTAAAAATCTTAAGAAAAATAATAAAATATAGTTATAATATTATAATATTAAAAAATGCTCAAAAATTATTATAATAAATTTATTATAATATTATTGTAATATTATAAAAATATAAAATTAACGAAGTAAAATATAATTATAAATTAATAATAAATTATTTTTATAATATTATTATAATGAATTATTATTACAATATTAACTTAATAAAATATTAACATAATAATAAAGTATATTTTAATATTAATAAAGTAATTATTTATATTAAGAAATAAATAATTAAATATATAGTAATTTTATATTAAATTATAATATTGTTATATTGATAAAATATTAACTCTAAATAAAATAATAAAAAATTGGTATAACTATTAATAAAATCATAAAGTATTAAATAACAATATTAAATTAAAATATTAAATTAAATTAGTAAAATATTAAATATTAAAAAATATTAAAAATAATAAAAAATTAAAGATTAAAAATATAGAATAATTAAATAATTAAATAAAAAATTAAACACTATTAAAAATATTAAATATTTATTAATATTAAATTATATATTGATTAACAAGTAACTTCTTTAAACTACAAGTGTATTACAAGTGGGATTTACATGACCACAAAATTAACTGTAACAATTGTAAGTGAAAAATGTGAGTGTAAAAGTAAGTTTATATGACCACAAATTTAACTGTAGCAACTGTAAGTGGAAAAATGAGATACGGATAGTCCAGATCTCAAAACAAGGTTGTAGGATGATACACTGCGTTTATAGGATTATTTAAATTTTATTTACTAATTTTTGTGGGGTTTAAATGATTAAAAATATGCAATTTTCTTAACGGGTCTGAATGTTGAAGTAACGGGTTTCAACTTAGAAAGCAGTTATTTCAGTCCAATATGATTTGCAATTAATCCCAAAATTTTTTGCAATAGGTTCCAGGGGTTATCTAGATATTTATCCCTACTTTTACTTATTTTTCTCAAATTTTTATCTAGCCCAAATATTGTTTTTCAATAACTTAACGGGTCTGTTTTGTATTTGGGTCGAGTTAAAATAGATTAGAACCCACAATCTGTTGGCTGGACTGCAATTGGGCTTCTGAATTTGGGCTTCAGAATTTAACTCTTTTTTTTCCCATTTCTATCTTTTTTGGGTTTCTAGTCTGGCCCAATGAGCCAGTCCAAATATAATTTTCTTTTTCTTTTTTTTTCCCTGTCGGCCTGGGCCAGTGGCGGCCCAACCTTCTTTTTCTTTTTTTCTTTTTTTGTTTTGTTTTGGACTTGGCCCAGTGGCAGCCCAGGCCACTGGGCCTGTCAAGCCGGGTGCGGGTCTGCACCCGGGTCGGATGCAGACCTGGCTGCATAGACCCGACCTGGGTCAGTGTAGCGGCTGCTGCTCTCGGCCTTTGGCCAAGATTAGTTTGGCCTGGTTTTTTTTTCTTTTTTTTTAATATATATACATTTATATTTATACACACACACACAATGTGTGTGTGTGTGTCTGTATGTATCTTCTAAAAATTCCTATTAACGTATTGTTACATTACGCAATTTATTTTATTTATATTATTGGATGGATTTTCAGTTTCGTAAAAGGGAGATTTTTAAATCATGATATGTTATTAAATTTTAATTCATATAAATTGATTTAGATCTAGGAGAGTTTAGGTTTCATAACAAGAATAGAATTTTTTTAATCATGCTATTTCAATTAAATATTTTAATTCATAAAAATTAAATTTTTATTTACTTGGATTGATTCTCTTAGCCTGCTCCTCAATCTCCACGCCTCAGACACATTCCTTCGTCACGAACAATTCCAAGAAGAGGTGGAGGGAGGAGAAGAAATGCTGGATTTGAATTTTTGTCTGTCGTTCTCTGTTTTTATTTCTAGAAGCAGAAGAAGAGGAGATAAGAGTTACGATAATACAAGGTGATGAAATTCTTAAGTATATAGATTTTAACAGAAGAGATAGGTGGTTAAGATAAGATCCATAAATATCTCATGAGATTTCTAGTTGAAATTTGAAATTTAAATTTGGCTTTAGGTTTGTTTAAATAAATTAGATCTCCAACCTAACCAAACGCCAATGTGTTATTATGGTTTAGGTATTGGGATTTGATAAAAAGACAAGTGTTCGAAATTTGAAATAAACAATTTAAGAATATAATTATATTTTATTATTTTTACTATATATATTTGTTTCAGTTTTATTTATTTATTTATTTTATTTTCTTTTATTTTATTTTGGGGATGAGTTAAATGAGTTACGGTTTATTAGATAATAGGATTATGGGTTGAAAAAGGAGATCAAATAGGAATAATACCAATCATAACATAATAATAATAGTAATGCTAATACTAATGTATAAAATATAATACATACATATATTAGTATAAATGTAAATCAAAACATATACACTTAATATGTATGTTCATGTATCTATACCAGGTATAAAATAAATTAATCAATAAGTAAATCTAAATAAAATTAATAAAAATAGAAATATAGTATTATTAGTTAGGAGATATTACATTCTACCCACCTTATAAAAAAATTTCGACCTCGAAATTTCAATAAAATAGGGTATGATAAAAGAATCAAAATTCAGAGAGAAAACAAATAAGCTTCCACGTCGTCTCGTTAGAACACCACGATTCTGCTGCGCGCTCTGATCTCTGCTACCAGTTTTAGAATAGAGTGACCAATTCTAAAAAACAAGATCAGAAAATAGAATCAACAAGAAGAATAGGAGTCAAGATGGACCAAGATTACTCTAGAAGAAGAGATGCAACCAGGGAGATCGAAAGATCAAAGAGATGGATTTTTCAAAAGGAGGACAGTCAATTCCAAGTAGACTCAATATCATTGTGTGAATCTTATATATATATTGCAGTGTAATTATAGCTCGTTCAAGTTATCAGTAAGAATAAAGTCCGTTTTATGTCGAACCTGGCTCTGATACCAAGAAAACTCTGTCACGCCCCGCTTCCCAAAATATGTGGAAACGGAGTCGCGACGAGAGTCGGCGACGTATATACACGAGAAGAATACCCCACATATACACATTAAGCCTAAAGTAACACCGAATAAGCTATAAATCTATACTATAATGAATCAATGATCACTACAATATTACATATAAGCATCCACGCATGATATCATATAAATAAAGATCTGAAATGAAGACTGAATCTGATATATACCGAGAATCAGGAAATGACAGAATAAAAGAAAGTAGGAGTACCAGAAATCGAAAGAGAGAACTCAAGGCTCCTCACAAAGATTACACGAACACCTGAACAATATAAAAATATGTCCAAAAATCCTAGACGTGCGAATTCAGGGTCGTCAGAAGCGACCTAGTGAGTGTGTGTGTGTAAAAGAAAAGGTGCTCGTGTATAACAACAATGTAATCAATAACAACATGATAAACGGAAATAAAAGATAACAATATACTCAATATCAAGAACAAAGTTATGAACAATATATAACTGGTATCATGATAAAAGGAAACCACTAATGTTAAAAATGTGTAACCTAGCATATGTCACTAGTCTAGTATACAATTCGGTCATGTGTACAATCATATGTCTATCATAGTTTATACAGTTAGGCGATTACGGTCAGTCACAATACACTATAAACAGTTCATTATTATTTATTATGTTAGCGAGCACCAATTGCTACCTGTAATAGACGCATCCCATATTACGCCTATCACACGTGTCAATCAGGGTCTTAAGTTATTGAAACTGATTGGTTGGAGACATTATCCATGCTTTAGGTGGGTCCCGTACATACCGGGGACCACGGCCCAAATGCCTGACGCTGAACCAGGTCCTACCGCCAAGTAGTCAGTAACAGTAACAGTACTCACTGTATCATTGTGGAATAATAACTTACAGTAAAACTGTGGAACAATAACTCACAGTAACAATGTGGAACAATAACAGATGGGATGTCAGTCATCCCCCAGAACCTTGCAGTGGAACCGTAGTCCACTGCAACCTGTATCCTAGGTCAAACTAAAATACAGACGCTGTCTCCTCCATCAATTTTCCCAATCCCAATGTAAGTTGTCCATTTACCTTATTATTTATTCAATTCAGTTGAATCATATAATGTCCATATTACCTAGAATACTTAGACGATATGGTGACAGTAGCAATAACAGTACAGTGACAGTAATCATATATACGGTGAACAATAATAAGAACAGTGAACAGTAACAGTAACCGTGTATATGACAAATAAAGCTGTACTGAGCGTCACAGTTTAACGATACTTTTCCAGTACTTTTAGTAACATTTTAAGATTTATCACAATTAGGTCAGCTTCAAAATCAAGTCCAGTCTATAGTATATCAATATTAGGTCTAGGCCAAGCAACGACGAATTACTAACACATAAAATGACGCCAATAAATACTCATATCAACAAATACATAAGATGTACGGTCACTAATGTCATATGAAATGGTATGGTAATCATACTAGTCAAATATATCAGAAGGTCAAAAGAAATGATACAGTCAATATATAAATAATATTGATAACAAGAAATAAGGGAATGATACGAGAGGAAACACTCACATGAAATGACGCGATTTTGGAGCTGAATCGCCGTCTAGTCTTCACTGCACGAACCGGCATTGATCTATGAATTATCCCATGAATCGGTCTTCGAATTGCCTGTGTATCGGATCTATAACAAGCATAAAATCTGGATCGGGTTCGTGTCTCCTGTTACCAGGTTCGGAGCGTACGAACAGATATATGAACACCTACTGGCAACACTAATAAGGAAAGACATAGGAATAAACACTCACCTGTCTTATCAGGCGTCCAATTATCACTTTGAAGAATCTACATTAAATAAACTTGAATTTTTACATAAGATGTCAAATTTACATTTATTAAATTTTATATAAGATATCTTACTTGATGTTATTCAGTATTTTAATTTAAATACGGATGGTTCAAATCTCAAAACAAGGTTGTAGGTTGATACACTGAGTTTATATGATTATTTAGATTTTATTTGCTGATTTTTGTGGGGTTTAAATGATTAAAAACATGCAATTTTCTTAACGGGTCTGAATGTTGAAGTAACGGGTTTCAACTTAGAAAGTAATGATTTCAGTCCAATATGATCTACAATTAATCCCAAAAATTTTTGCAGCAGGCTCTAGGGGTTATCTAAATATTTATCCCTATTTTTACTTATTTTTCTCAAATTTTTATCTAGCCCAAATATTGTTTTTCAATAACTTAACCGGTCTGTTTTGTATTTGGGTGGGGTTAAAATGGATTAGAACCCAAAATCTGTGGGCTGGACTGTAATTGAGCTTCTGAATTTGGGCTTCAGAATTTAACTTTTTTTTTTCCCGTTTCTGTCTTTCTGGGTTTTTGGCCTGGCCCAATGAGCCAGCCCCAGATATAGTTTTTTTTTTCTTTTTTTCCTGTAGGCTTGGGCCAGTGGCGGCCCAACCTTCTTTTTCTTTCGTTATTTTTTTTTTTGTTTTGGACTTGGCCCAGTGGTAGCCCAAGCCACTGGGCTTGTCATACCAGGTACGGGTCTGCACTCGGGTCGGGTGCAGACCCGGCTGCACAGACCCGACCTGGGTCTGTGCAGCGGCTGCTGCTCTAGCCTTTGGCCGAGTGCAGTTTGGCCTGGGTTTTTTTTTTTAATATATATACATTTATATTTATACATATACATATACATATATATGTGTGTGTGTATCTTCAAAGATTCCTATTAATGTATTATTACATTACCCAATTTATTTTATTTATATTATTGGATGGATTTTCAGTTTCATAAAAGGGAGATTTTTTAAATCATGATATGTTATTAAATTTTAATTCATATAAATTGATTTTGATCTAGAGGAGATTTAGGTTTCATAACAAGAATAAAATTTTTTTAAATCATGCTATTTCAATTAAATATTTTAATTCATGAAAATTAAATTTTTACTTACTTGGATTGATTCCCTTAGCCTGCTCCTCAATCTCCACGCTTCGAGACACGTTCCTCTGTTACCGATCAATTCCAACGAGAGGTGGAGGGAGGAGAAGAAATGCTGGATTTGGATTTCTGTCTGTCGTTCTCTGTTTTTTTTTTTTAGAAGCAGAAGAAGAGGAGATAAGAGTTACTATGAGGTGATGAGATTCTTAGGTACGTAGATTTCAATAGAAGAGATAGGTGGTTAAGATAAGATCCATAAATATCTCATGAGATTTCCAGTTGAAATTTGAAATTTAAATTTTGTTTTAGGTTTGTTTAAATAAATTAGATCTTCAACCTAACCATATGCCAATGTGGTATTATGCTTTAGATATTGGGATTTGCTTAAAAGACAAGTGTTCAAAACTTAAAATAAACAATTTAAGCACATAATTATATTTTTTTTATTTTTACTATATATATATATTTTGTTTCAATTTTATTTATTTATTTTATTTTATTTTGGGTATGAGTTAAATAAGTTATGGTTTATTGGATAATAGGATTATGGGTTGAAAAAGGAGATCAAATAGGAATAATACCAATCATAACAAAATAATAATAGTAATGCTAATACTAATGTAAAAAATATAATACATACATATATTAGTATAAATTTAAATCAAAACAGATAAACTTAATATGTATGTACATGTATATATACCAGGTATAAAATAAATTAATCAATAAGTAAATCCAAATGAAATTAATAAAAATAGAAATATAGTATTATTAGTTAGGAGATATTACACGCTGTAAGCTGAGAGGGACTCTCAGTTGTCAGCTAGTATACATATTTCTGTATGTGTGCGCGCGCACACACACACTTGTGTCCTTCCAAAAAAATTTGAGGTTGAATCTTTCCCAGTCAAATATCAACATTAGACATTCGAATACAAGATCTACTCCGTTGAAGTTAATCTATATTATTTCAAGTATCTATAAATCAAAAATCAAGTATTTTGCACCTTTTGCCCATGCATCAAGTAAGAAAAAAATGAATGGTCTAAATAGTGAGTCAGTTTAACAGTGTAGAATATTTGAAACCTAACAAAAATTAGTTTGTAGGGGTTTTTAACTGTTTAGATCATAATGAAATGATCGAGTCGAGAATTTGTATGTATAAAAATATAAATCTAACCAACTTACTATTTTCAGTTGTCATTTTGTTCCGCTTGATGGATGGGCAAAAAGTATTAAAAACACTTGATTTTGGGTTTATAGATACTTGAAATAATATAGATCAACATCAACGAAGTGGATCTTATTTTCGAATGTCGGAGGGTTGAATTTGAGTTGGAAGGATTCAGGCTCTAATCCTTTTGAAAGGATTTACATTTACATATTGCTACAGTTACTCACAACACATATCAACAGATATCCAACACAGTTCATATCTCACACTTCATATCCCATTCACAGTAACATCCCTACACATAATAATAAATATCCAACACACTTCATATCCCACACTTTATATCCAATTCACATTAACAATAGATATTCAGCACATTCATATCCAATACAAATTAAATATATGACACTTGAACCACCAATGAAACATGCACCAAAATCAAATCCTCAATACAAATTTTCATCTAATACATATGTAAAATTCACATCCAACACATTCATATTCCAATACAAAATACACATACATATTCATATTCCAACACAAAAATACATATACACATTCATATTACTAAAGAAACACATGCACCAAAAGAAAATATCCAATATAAAAAGTGTCTCACTATTTCAGAGTCTCTACAATTTCTGCATATGCGGCTTGTATGAATGATATCTAAAGAGATACCTACCAAAAGAAGATGAAAATATGAAATAAGTATCACAAATATGAAACATGAAACAAGTTAGTGTCACAATTATGAAATATGAAACAAGTATCACAAATATGAAACATGAAACGAATATCACCAATGCTTATTTCATCTAAATCCTCTAAATATCAAGTATCACACATATCACGAGTATATGAAACCTGTAAATACTTACTACTAAGGGCATGTTTTTTCGCCGCAAAACGTCACAAGTCGTAAGTCGTAAAATGAGAATGGGAAATGTGAATTGTAGCAAGGAAAATATATTGTGTTTTACGGTGTTTGGTTGATAAAGTGAAAGTGTAAATGAGAAAGTATATTGTGTTTTACGGTGTTTGGTTGGTAAAGTAAAAGTGTAAATTGATATATTGTGTTTTACGGTGTTTGATTGGCAGCGTAAAAGTGTAAGTGAAAAAGTTATTCACAAAATTAACTGCAGCAGTGATTTAAATATTATAAATACTATTAAATTAAATCTACTATTGCAGATTAAATTGTATTAATAAATTTGAGATAAAATATTAATAATCTTAATATTTTATTTATAACAATAATACTAATAAAATATTAATATAATTAGTAAAATATTACTAAAATATTAACAAAATAAATAATATAAAATTTTATGGAAATCTAAAGAACATTAATAAAATTTTAAGAATACTAATAAAACATAAATATTAAAAATCTTAAGAAAAATAATAAAATATAGTTATAATATTATAATATTAAAAAATGCTCAAAAATTATTATAATAAATTTATTATAATATTATTGTAATATTATAAAAATATAAAATTAACGAAGTAAAATATAATTATAAATTAATAATAAATTATTTTTATAATATTATTATAATGAATTATTATTACAATATTAACTTAATAAAATATTAACATAATAATAAAGTATATTTTAATATTAATAAAGTAATTATTTATATTAAGAAATAAATAATTAAATATATAGTAATTTTATATTAAATTATAATATTGTTATATTGATAAAATATTAACTCTAAATAAAATAATAAAAAATTGGTATAACTATTAATAAAATCATAAAGTATTAAATAACAATATTAAATTAAAATATTAAATTAAATTAGTAAAATATTAAATATTAAAAAATATTAAAAATAATAAAAAATTAAAGATTAAAAATATAGAATAATTAAATAATTAAATAAAAAATTAAACACTATTAAAAATATTAAATATTTATTAATATTAAATTATATATTGATTAACAAGTAACTTCTTTAAACTACAAGTGTATTACAAGTGGGATTTACATGACCACAAAATTAACTGTAACAATTGTAAGTGAAAAATGTGAGTGTAAAAGTAAGTTTATATGACCACAAATTTAACTGTAGCAACTGTAAGTGGAAAAATGAGATACGGATAGTCCAGATCTCAAAACAAGGTTGTAGGATGATACACTGCGTTTATAGGATTATTTAAATTTTATTTACTAATTTTTGTGGGGTTTAAATGATTAAAAATATGCAATTTTCTTAACGGGTCTGAATGTTGAAGTAACGGGTTTCAACTTAGAAAGCAGTTATTTCAGTCCAATATGATTTGCAATTAATCCCAAAATTTTTTGCAATAGGTTCCAGGGGTTATCTAGATATTTATCCCTACTTTTACTTATTTTTCTCAAATTTTTATCTAGCCCAAATATTGTTTTTCAATAACTTAACGGGTCTGTTTTGTATTTGGGTCGAGTTAAAATAGATTAGAACCCACAATCTGTTGGCTGGACTGCAATTGGGCTTCTGAATTTGGGCTTCAGAATTTAACTCTTTTTTTCCCATTTCTATCTTTTTTGGGTTTCTAGTCTGGCCCAATGAGCCAGTCCAAATATAATTTTCTTTTTCTTTTTTTTTCCCTGTCGGCCTGGGCCAGTGGCGGCCCAACCTTCTTTTTCTTTTTTTTTTTTTTGTTTTGTTTTGGACTTGGCCCAGTGGCAGCCCAGGCCACTGGGCCTGTCAAGCCGGGTGCGGGTCTGCACCCGGGTCGGATGCAGACCTGGCTGCATAGACCCGACCTGGGTCAGTGTAGCGGCTGCTGCTCTCGGCCTTTGGCCAAGATTAGTTTGGCCTGGTTTTTTTTTTCTTTTTTTTTAATATATATACATTTATATTTATACACACACACACAATGTGTGTGTGTGTGTCTGTATGTATCTTCTAAAAATTCCTATTAACGTATTGTTACATTACGCAATTTATTTTATTTATATTATTGGATGGATTTTCAGTTTCGTAAAAGGGAGATTTTTAAATCATGATATGTTATTAAATTTTAATTCATATAAATTGATTTAGATCTAGGAGAGTTTAGGTTTCATAACAAGAATAGAATTTTTTTAATCATGCTATTTCAATTAAATATTTTAATTCATAAAAATTAAATTTTTATTTACTTGGATTGATTCTCTTAGCCTGCTCCTCAATCTCCACGCCTCAGACACATTCCTTCGTCACGAACAATTCCAAGAAGAGGTGGAGGGAGGAGAAGAAATGCTGGATTTGAATTTTTGTCTGTCGTTCTCTGTTTTTATTTCTAGAAGCAGAAGAAGAGGAGATAAGAGTTACGATAATACAAGGTGATGAAATTCTTAAGTATATAGATTTTAACAGAAGAGATAGGTGGTTAAGATAAGATCCATAAATATCTCATGAGATTTCTAGTTGAAATTTGAAATTTAAATTTGGCTTTAGGTTTGTTTAAATAAATTAGATCTCCAACCTAACCAAACGCCAATGTGTTATTATGGTTTAGGTATTGGGATTTGATAAAAAGACAAGTGTTCGAAATTTGAAATAAACAATTTAAGAATATAATTATATTTTATTATTTTTACTATATATATTTGTTTCAGTTTTATTTATTTATTTATTTTATTTTCTTTTATTTTATTTTGGGGATGAGTTAAATGAGTTACGGTTTATTAGATAATAGGATTATGGGTTGAAAAAGGAGATCAAATAGGAATAATACCAATCATAACATAATAATAATAGTAATGCTAATACTAATGTATAAAATATAATACATACATATATTAGTATAAATGTAAATCAAAACATATACACTTAATATGTATGTTCATGTATCTATACCAGGTATAAAATAAATTAATCAATAAGTAAATCTAAATAAAATTAATAAAAATAGAAATATAGTATTATTAGTTAGGAGATATTACATTCTACCCACCTTATAAAAAAATTTCGACCTCGAAATTTCAATAAAATAGGGTATGATAAAAGAATCAAAATTCAGAGAGAAAACAAATAAGCTTCCACGTCGTCTCGTTAGAACACCACGATTCTGCTGCGCGCTCTGATCTCTGCTACCAGTTTTAGAATAGAGTGACCAATTCTAAAAAACAAGATCAGAAAATAGAATCAACAAGAAGAATAGGAGTCAAGATGGACCAAGATTACTCTAGAAGAAGAGATGCAACCAGGGAGATCGAAAAATCAAAGAGATGGATTTTTCAAAAGGAGGACAGTCAATTCCAAGTAGACTCAATATCATTGTGTGAATCTTATATATATATTGCAGTGTAATTATAGCTCGTTCAAGTTATCAGTAAGAATAAAGTCCGTTTTATGTCGAACCTGGCTCTGATACCAAGAAAACTCTGTCACGCCCCGCTTCCCAAAATATGTGGAAACGGAGTCGCGACGAGAGTCGGCGACGTATATACACGAGAAGAATACCCCACATATACACATTAAGCCTAAAGTAACACCGAATAAGCTATAAATCTATACTATAATGAATCAATGATCACTACAATATTACATATAAGCATCCACGCATGATATCATATAAATAAAGATCTGAAATGAAGACTGAATCTGATATATACCGAGAATCAGGAAATGACAGAATAAAAGAAAGTAGGAGTACCAGAAATCGAAAGAGAGAACTCAAGGCTCCTCACAAAGATTACACGAACACCTGAACAATATAAAAAGATGTCCAAAAATCCTAGACGTGCGAATTCAGGGTCGTCAGAAGCGACCTAGTGAGTGTGTGTGTGTAAAAGAAAAGGTGCTCGTGTATAACAACAATGTAATCAATAACAACATGATAAACGAAAATAAAAGATAACAATATACTCAATATCAAGAACAAAGTTATGAACAATATATAACTGGTATCATGATAAAAGGAAACCACTAATGTTAAAAATGTGTAACCTAGCATATGTCACTAGTCTAGTATACAATTCGGTCATGTGTACAATCATATGTCTATCATAGTTTATACAGTTAGGCGATTACGGTCAGTCACAATACACTATAAACAGTTCATTATTATTTATTATGTTAGCGAGCACCAATTGCTACCTGTAATAGACGCATCCCATATTACGCCTATCACACGTGTCAATCAGGGTCTTAAGTTATTGAAACTGATTGGTTGGAGACATTATCCATGCTTTAGGTGGGTCCCGTACATACCGGGGACCACGGCCCAAATGCCTGACGCTGAACCAGGTCCTACCGCCAAGTAGTCAGTAACAGTAACAGTACTCACTGTATCATTGTGGAATAATAACTTACAGTAAAACTGTGGAACAATAACTCACAGTAACAATGTGGAACAATAACAGATGGGATGTCAGTCATCCCCCAGAACCTTGCAGTGGAACCGTAGTCCACTGCAACCTGTATCCTAGGTCAAACTAAAATACAGACGCTGTCTCCTCCATCAATTTTCCCAATCCCAATGTAAGTTGTCCATTTACCTTATTATTTATTCAATTCAGTTGAATCATATAATGTCCATATTACCTAGAATACTTAGACGATATGGTGACAGTAGCAATAACAGTACAGTGACAGTAATCATATATACGGTGAACAATAATAAGAACAGTGAACAGTAACAGTAACCGTGTATATGACAAATAAAGCTGTACTGAGCGTCACAGTTTAACGATACTTTTCCAGTACTTTTAGTAACATTTTAAGATTTATCACAATTAGGTCAGCTTCAAAATCAAGTCCAGTCTATAGTATATCAATATTAGGTCTAGGCCAAGCAACGACGAATTACTAACACATAAAATGACGCCAATAAATACTCATATCAACAAATACATAAGATGTACGGTTACTAATGTCATATGAAATGGTATGGTAATCATACTAGTCAAATATATCAGAAGGTCAAAAGAAATGATACAGTCAATATATAAATAATATTGATAACAAGAAATAAGGGAATGATACGAGAGGAAACACTCACATGAAATGACGCGATTTTGGAGCTGAATCGCCGTCTAGTCTTCACTGCACGAACCGGCATTGATCTATGAATTATCCCATGAATCGGTCTTCGAATTGCCTGTGTATCGGATCTATAACAAGCATAAAATCTGGATCGGGTTCGTGTCTCCTGTTACCAGGTTCGGAGCGTACGAACAGATATATGAACACCTACTGGCAACACTAATAAGGAAAGACATAGGAATAAACACTCACCTGTCTTATCAGGCGTCCAATTATCACTTTGAAGAATCTACATTAAATAAACTTGAATTTTTACATAAGATGTCAAATTTACATTTATTAAATTTTATATAAGATATCTTACTTGATGTTATTCAGTATTTTAATTTAAATACGGATGGTTCAAATCTCAAAACAAGGTTGTAGGTTGATACACTGAGTTTATATGATTATTTAGATTTTATTTGCTGATTTTTGTGGGGTTTAAATGATTAAAAACATGCAATTTTCTTAACGGGTCTGAATGTTGAAGTAACGGGTTTCAACTTAGAAAGTAATGATTTCAGTCCAATATGATCTACAATTAATCCCAAAAATTTTTGCAGCAGGCTCTAGGGGTTATCTAAATATTTATCCCTATTTTTACTTATTTTTCTCAAATTTTTATCTAGCCCAAATATTGTTTTTCAATAACTTAACCGGTCTGTTTTGTATTTGGGTGGGGTTAAAATGGATTAGAACCCAAAATCTGTGGGCTGGACTGTAATTGAGCTTCTGAATTTGGGCTTCAGAATTTAACTTTTTTTTTTCCCGTTTCTGTCTTTCTGGGTTTTTGGCCTGGCCCAATGAGCCAGCCCCAGATATTGTTTTTTTTTTCTTTTTTTCCTGTAGGCTTGGGCCAGTGGCGGCCCAACCTTCTTTTTCTTTCGTTATTTTTTTTTTGTTTTGGACTTGGCCCAGTGGTAGCCCAAGCCACTGGGCTTGTCATACCAGGTACGGGTCTGCACTCGGGTCGGGTGCAGACCCGGCTGCACAGACCCGACCTGGGTCTGTGCAGCGGCTGCTGCTCTAGCCTTTGGCCGAGTGCAGTTTGGCCTGGGTTTTTTTTTTTTAATATATATACATTTATATTTATACATATACATATACATATATATGTGTGTGTGTATCTTCAAAAATTCCTATTAATGTATTATTACATTACCCAATTTATTTATTTATATTATTGGATGGATTTTCAGTTTCAAAAAGGGAGATTTTTTAAATCATGATATGTTATTAAATTTTAATTCATATAAATTGATTTTGATCTAGAGGAGATTTAGGTTTCATAACAAGAATAAAATTTTTTTAAATCATGCTATTTCAATTAAATATTTTAATTCATGAAAATTAAATTTTTACTTACTTGGATTGATTCCCTTAGCCTGCTCCTCAATCTCCACGCTTCGAGACACGTTCCTCTGTTACCGATCAATTCCAACGAGAGGTGGAGGGAGGAGAAGAAATGCTGGATTTGGATTTCTGTCTGTCGTTCTCTGTTTTTTTTTTTTTAGAAGCAGAAGAAGAGGAGATAAGAGTTACTATGAGGTGATGAGATTCTTAGGTACGTAGATTTCAATAGAAGAGATAGGTGGTTAAGATAAGATCCATAAATATCTCATGAGATTTCCAGTTGAAATTTGAAATTTAAATTTTGTTTTAGGTTTGTTTAAATAAATTAGATCTTCAACCTAACCATATGCCAATGTGGTATTATGCTTTAGATATTGGGATTTGCTTAAAAGACAAGTGTTCAAAACTTAAAATAAACAATTTAAGCACATAATTATATTTTTTTTATTTTTACTATATATATATATTTTTGTTTCAATTTTATTTATTTATTTTATTTTATTTTGGGTATGAGTTAAATAAGTTATGGTTTATTGGATAATAGGATTATGGGTTGAAAAAGGAGATCAAATAGGAATAATACCAATCATAACAAAATAATAATAGTAATGCTAATACTAATGTAAAAAATATAATACATACATATATTAGTATAAATTTAAATCAAAACAGATAAACTTAATATGTATGTACATGTATATATACCAGGTATAAAATAAATTAATCAATAAGTAAATCCAAATGAAATTAATAAAAATAGAAATATAGTATTATTAGTTAGGAGATATTACACGCTGTAAGCTGAGAGGGACTCTCAGTTGTCAGCTAGTATACATATTTCTGTATGTGTGCGCGCGCACACACACACTTGTGTCCTTCCAAAAAAATTTGAGGTTGAATCTTTCCCAGTCAAATATCAACATTAGACATTCGAATACAAGATCTACTCCGTTGAAGTTAATCTATATTATTTCAAGTATCTATAAATCAAAAATCAAGTATTTTGCACCTTTTGCCCATGCATCAAGTAAGAAAAAAATGAATGGTCTAAATAGTGAGTCAGTTTAACAGTGTAGAATATTTGAAACCTAACAAAAATTAGTTTGTAGGGGTTTTTAACTGTTTAGATCATAATGAAATGATCGAGTCGAGAATTTGTATGTATAAAAATATAAATCTAACCAACTTACTATTTTCAGTTGTCATTTTGTTCCGCTTGATGGATGGGCAAAAAGTATTAAAAACACTTGATTTTGGGTTTATAGATACTTGAAATAATATAGATCAACATCAACGAAGTGGATCTTATTTTCGAATGTCGGAGGGTTGAATTTGAGTTGGAAGGATTCAGGCTCTAATCCTTTTGAAAGGATTTACATTTACATATTGCTACAGTTACTCACAACACATATCAACAGATATCCAACACAGTTCATATCTCACACTTCATATCCCATTCACAGTAACATCCCTACACATAATAATAAATATCCAACACACTTCATATCCCACACTTTATATCCAATTCACATTAACAATAGATATTCAGCACATTCATATCCAATACAAATTAAATATATGACACTTGAACCACCAATGAAACATGCACCAAAATCAAATCCTCAATACAAATTTTCATCTAATACATATGTAAAATTCACATCCAACACATTCATATTCCAATACAAAATACACATACATATTCATATTCCAACACAAAAATACATATACACATTCATATTACTAAAGAAACACATGCACCAAAAGAAAATATCCAATATAAAAAGTGTCTCACTATTTCAGAGTCTCTACAATTTCTGCATATGCGGCTTGTATGAATGATATCTAAAGAGATACCTACCAAAAGAAGATGAAAATATGAAATAAGTATCACAAATATGAAACATGAAACAAGTTAGTGTCACAATTATGAAATATGAAACAAGTATCACAAATATGAAACATGAAACGAATATCACCAATGCTTATTTCATCTAAATCCTCTAAATATCAAGTATCACACATATCACGAGTATATGAAACCTGTAAATACTTACTACTAAGGGCATGTTTTTTCGCCGCAAAACGTCACAAGTCGTAAGTCGTAAAATGAGAATGGGAAATGTGAATTGTAGCAAGGAAAATATATTGTGTTTTACGGTGTTTGGTTGATAAAGTGAAAGTGTAAATGAGAAAGTATATTGTGTTTTACGGTGTTTGGTTGGTAAAGTAAAAGTGTAAATTGATATATTGTGTTTTACGGTGTTTGATTGGCAGCGTAAAAGTGTAAGTGAAAAAGTTATTCACAAAATTAACTGCAGCAGTGATTTAAATATTATAAATACTATTAAATTAAATCTACTATTGCAGATTAAATTGTATTAATAAATTTGAGATAAAATATTAATAATCTTAATATTTTATTTATAACAATAATACTAATAAAATATTAATATAATTAGTAAAATATTACTAAAATATTAACAAAATAAATAATATAAAATTTTATGGAAATCTAAAGAACATTAATAAAATTTTAAGAATACTAATAAAACATAAATATTAAAAATCTTAAGAAAAATAATAAAATATAGTTATAATATTATAATATTAAAAAATGCTCAAAAATTATTATAATAAATTTATTATAATATTATTGTAATATTATAAAAATATAAAATTAACGAAGTAAAATATAATTATAAATTAATAATAAATTATTTTTATAATATTATTATAATGAATTATTATTACAATATTAACTTAATAAAATATTAACATAATAATAAAGTATATTTTAATATTAATAAAGTAATTATTTATATTAAGAAATAAATAATTAAATATATAGTAATTTTATATTAAATTATAATATTGTTATATTGATAAAATATTAACTCTAAATAAAATAATAAAAAATTGGTATAACTATTAATAAAATCATAAAGTATTAAATAACAATATTAAATTAAAATATTAAATTAAATTAGTAAAATATTAAATATTAAAAAATATTAAAAATAATAAAAAATTAAAGATTAAAAATATAGAATAATTAAATAATTAAATAAAAAATTAAACACTATTAAAAATATTAAATATTTATTAATATTAAATTATATATTGATTAACAAGTAACTTCTTTAAACTACAAGTGTATTACAAGTGGGATTTACATGACCACAAAATTAACTGTAACAATTGTAAGTGAAAAATGTGAGTGTAAAAGTAAGTTTATATGACCACAAATTTAACTGTAGCAACTGTAAGTGGAAAAATGAGAGTCGTATTTTGCAACTTGTTTTTCAGCGAAACAAATAGCGAAAAATGGAAAAAAAGTTTTATGACTTACGATTTGCGGGGTTTTGCGGCGAAACAAACAGGCCCTAAGCATACTCTGGAACAAATTTCGCCCATTCTTTTTCAAATCCCATCCACTTCATCATCATTATATTCTTTTTTTTATTAAACTATGAAGATATTATTCATTATGTTTAGTTCAATATTAATTAACAACAAAAAATTAACTTTACATCAAATGATTATACATATATTAGAATGAGATTCTATTAAGAGGTAATAATCTCCCACATAAATCATATCACGTAGTATCCACAGACTATGCTATTCGATTGATGAGGACACTTAAAAAATAAAATTAATAAGATATAATTTAAATATTGTTAATTTAAAAAATATCAAATATTAAAAAAAAAATTACCTTAATAATCTTTCACGTATGATGCATACTCATAAACAGTACATTTTGATTACTATTTGTGATAAACATAGACATGGCTCTTTTTATAAAACAAATTAGAATATTAGTAAAAAATATATACGAGAGAGCTAATGAAGAAGATATAAGTATTAAACACTCAAATATTAATCACATCAACAATCTCACGTCACAGCTTGTGATGTAACGAGTCCAGCCAATATTTATTTCATGTAAACCCTCTAAATATCAAGTATCACATATATTATAAGTATAAGAAACTAAAAAATGCTTACTACTAAGCATGCTCTAGAACGAATTTTGCCCATTCTTCGCGAATATTATCCACTTCATCATCCGTATACTTTTTTATTAAACTGTGAAGATATTAAAATATTCATCATATTTAGTTTAATATCAACAAAAAGTAACTTTACATTAAATGATTATACATGTATTAAAATAGAATTCAATTAAGAGGCAATAATTATCTTGCAGCGCCCCGATCCCGCAGGTACAGAGACATTACTGTGACGTATATACACATGGCTGAAATATCCTAACATATATACGCTAAACATCAGTACAGATAGGATCAGAGCACGGAAGCATAGTGATAATATATATTCTAATAAAATAGTATAGGTACACTTTTATCAAAGAGCATGATAAAATATTACAAGAATATTCCATTATTAAGTGGCACAAAGGTATGAATTACAAATAGATATATAAAATGGACGGTACAAAAAGTGCTCACGAGCTACAATAAGGTATCTCGAGAGCCGAGAAGGAGGGCTGGATTCTAGACAGGCATCCACTAATCCTCCAGCTACTGCTGTGCACTCTGATCAGCAACAAAAATCTGCAAGCTTTAAGCTTCAGAATCTGGGCATGCAGGTCCAGGGGTTGTCAGAAAAGCAACCCGAGTATGAAAGATAAAGCCAAGTGATGTGGATAGGAAAACACAAGTGTACTGGGAATTAAAGTGTGTCATGTACTTAAATCAAGCAGACAGGCAATGAACAATGAATGTAAATGATAAACAAAGATGTAGGACTAAACCAGGAAGTACGCAAGTCAAGAGATTAAATAGTATCTTAGGTTAATAAATAGTAAATATCAATCGATGTATTGGGATGAAATAATAAGAGATAAGCAGAGTAATATACAAGTGGTGAGCAAGATACTATAATAATAACCATGATAGTAATAAATAATAAAACTCGACATCTGAAACAAAATACAAAAAACAAAATCCGAATTAAAACCCGACAAATGTAAATGTGGGTAAAACCAGTTGTACACGCCCAGTCTATGACTTCATGAGATTAGTACGCCGAGAGAATAATCCAAACATGAAAACCCTCATAGATATACCTTATACCTCATGGCATCTTAGTTTAAGTGTATAAAACTGAAGTTGCCTAAAAACAACATAAAAGGAGAACATAAACAAGTATATCATTATCCTTACACACATTATAATATCCCTAACTAGTAATACTATATTTTAATTTTCTCAATATTTATTTTGCTATAACTTTTACTTTATTTATTAATCATTATTAATTTACTTGGTTTATAGTTAATTATTGATAATAGTGGTTATTATTATTATTATTTATTATTATGGTTATGTAATGTTATTAGTATTATCATTATTAATATTATGGTTAATTATTATTGGTGTTATTGATAATCACTAATGTTAATTTTTGTTATTGTTATTATTAATTATTTTTATTATAAAAATTATTGTTAATTAATATCTATGTTATTGCTAATATTATTGTTGTTATGCTAATTATTATTATTATTGTCATTATTATTACTACTACTATTATTGTTGTTATTATTATTTTAATTAGTATTATTAGTTATTATTAATTTTATTATAAATATATTTACTTTGGTACTAGTATTATTATGTTTCATTCTTTCTATTTTCTTGATTCATATCCATGTTCCTACCCATTAGCCTATCACCCATTATCATACACCTTTTAAACCAATCCATACCCAATAGACTATACCCATACCCATTATAGATCCAACCCAATACCCACATTCAAACCCTATAACTCATCCGCATAATCCTAACAAAACAAATCAATTTAAATCTTAACTAACCATATATTTAATCCCTAATCTTCTCCTAAACAAACCTTAATCAATCTCTTTCTTTCCTCCCTAACATACACAGCAAACATCCTCAGTTCTCCCCTCCTTGCCGAGTGCCATCTTCCCCCCTCACGCATCTCCCTTGCCGCTACCTATGCATGCACAACTCCCCCACACGTCGCACTTTCCCACTTGGCCAGCAGTCCCTTGCCGTGAGCATACCAGCAACCGAGCCCAAGCCTTCTCCTCTCCTCCATGAACTCCTTCCCACGGTAGAGCAACCACAGCAGCCCGGATCCCACCTCTAGAATTTCCTGGCGCCATGCTCCACCTTCCCTATGGCAACCGCCTCCCTTACATCTCCTCCTCAGATCATGTGCGTGCCACCCTCTCCGGTGTGCCTTCCATCGCCCTAGATCTCTTCCTCGAGTTTCTTCCCCGGCGAACTGAGCTCCCAGGCGCCATATCACCTGCCTCATGCACCAACGCCACCCACCACACCCCATGGCCGATCCACTCGCGGCAATACTCCACCTAGCCATGAGTCTCCGTAGCTTCCGTCTTGCTGTCGAGCTCGCCTTCATCCTCAGTCCTTTGCCGCTGCACACCACAAGCCAACAGCCATCACTCTCTTCATCTTCTCCCTCATCTCCGATTGGCAGACCCCCAGTAGTACCTCCTCCCTGGCAGCCTCCCACCATCCAACTCCAATCCATAGCAGGCCTGGCGCAGCCCCCCAAGGCAGCAACACACCCCCTTCCATGGCGGATGGCTGCCCCACCCCAACACCCCGTATCCAAGCCGAGTGCAGCAGAGTATGGCCATGCACAACTGCATTCAGGATGAATTCCTCCTCCATCTCCAGGTCATAGTCGTGTACCATTGCCCCAGACCGAGCCTCCTCTCCCTCTTTCCCAGTGTGCCATCTTCGTCGGAGCACGAACTTTACCTCCGGCAGCCCGATCTACTCTGCGGGCACTCCGACATTCCGTCAACATCCTCCGCGGCTTCTGCCTTTCACCGGAGCTGATCCTCGAGCTCTGCCCAAGCCCACCCCGTGACTTCCCTTCCCCTTTCTCTTTATATTTCTCTGTTGAGTTTATTTGTGCATGCATGGGTGTTGTATATTTGAGTATTTTGGGTACTTGAGTGTGTGCATGTTAATATGTGTGTGTGTATGTAAATAGGTATAGTGTGTGTACGTGTGTTGTGTGCTGTAAATAGGATGGGTGTTGTCCCTTAATATTTGCATGCATGTGTGTGCATACACATATGTACGCGTATGTGTGTGGTGTGTGTATGTGTACGGGTGTATGTTCGTATAAGTTCATATGTTCAGTTGCGTGTTGCAGCATTTCAGACTCATTCGTGTCATCCGAACTCGGTAACGGAAGGTTCAAATTTGTGCCAATTATAGACCCAATATACTGGCGATTTAAAAACTGACCCATGGGATAATTCGGGGATCTATACCAGTTCGTGCAGTGAAGACCAGATGACGATTCGGATTCAAAACCACGTCATTTCATGTGAGTGTTTATTTCATTCTGTATTTTATTGTTATTTAATTGTGGGTATTTTAGTTTCTTCAATAAATTATATATACCTTCTAAATTATTATTCATGCCTGGTTATCACTCGTACCTCTTAGTTATGGTTCATGTATATGCACACTATATATAGTAAGTAATTGATTTACTACCCCATACAACTATATTAGAGTTTATGATAGACTGTATCGAGTGAGTATTTATTGATAAGTAATGGGATGAAAATTTCAGGGGGATAGACTGTTGATTCTATATCTTGTTAATACTATTGGGATGACTGACTATTGATTTATGATTGATGCATTAAGAGAGTTGGATCTTGAGATGATGGATTATACATATATTTCATGTTTAAAGACATTTGGACATAGTACTTTATCACTTAGAATTATATATTGGATTAGTATAAATTAGTAGAGTGCATGGATATAAGTAGATCCGTTGCCTTGATATTCAGATTCATGAACTTTACCTGAGATACATACTAGACTCGATCTTTTCATGTTTGGTGATAAATTAGAAGTATATTTTGATCTTTAGGTTGGTTAGTTCGTGATGGTGGTTAAATGCGTGGCTTTTATGTAAATTATTTATCAGGTTGGATCTCTATGTTTGATGATGATTTGGATGGGAGATAAAATTTGATATTAGCTATGGATCTATCAGTGAGGGCGTCAGAGTATGCCTTGACCTTGAGTTCAGGAGTAGGCGTAGATTGGATTGATCTGACCTGGTGCATGTATATACATAATTGATTATTTACTTAGATTTCTATATCTTGTGATTATCTTGATAAAAGTGAGAGTGTGTGATGATCTTAATCAGATTAGAATGTAAGGAGTTGATTGAATGTATCAAAGTATGTACTTAATACAGAGAATGAGACTTTGATACACCAGTAACAGAGAGTGTATATATCGATGACTTTGAGGATCAAGTACATTGATAGGAGGAGAGCATTGATTATTGGTTTTATTGGATTTGTGCTTTATGGTACAGGATACTCTAATACAGACTTGGTATAAGAAGTTCACATCGATTGTTATTGAGATTATGAGTTGATGAATTTATTACTATTATATCCAATATAAGTGGATGGTACATGAGTTTGTATATTGACTAGACAGTGCAAGACTGTTGTTAGTATAAATTCATGTCACCAAAAGTTATTGAGAAAGTATAGTTAGACTGTAACAATCATGTACAATCATATTGTTCATCGTATATACGTTACTGTTACTGTTCACTGTTATTGTTATTGTTCACCGTGTATATGATTACTATTGACTGTTATACTGTATCGTTACTGCCACTGTATCGTCTCAGTATTCTAGGTAACATGAGTTTTGATTGTTTTAGCTGAATTAAATAATAATATAAAAATTTACATTGAGATTGAAAAAATTGATGGAGGAGACATCGTCTGTATTTTGGGTAGATATAGGATACATGTTGAGCAGCCGATTGAGGGTTCCACTGTAGGGTTCCTAGAGGATGATTGGCATCCCATCTGTACTGTTTACTGTTCCACTATTTTCACTGTAAGATTACTGTTACTATTACAGAGTACCTAGAAGTACGGCCTAATTTAGCGCCAGAAAACTGAGGCCGTAGTCCGAGTATGGACGAGACCCACCTATAGAATAGATAATGTCTTCAACCGATCAGTTTCAATAACTTAGGACCCCGATTGACATGTGTGATAGACGTAGTATGGGATGCGTCTATTACAGCTGACAATTGGTGTTCCTGACATAATTGATAACAAAATTGAAATCTCACATTGACATTGTAGACTAAACATTGATATATACAGTTATGATAAACATCTAATTGTACTCACAATCTGATTGTATATATGGTTCTGATATAGAATATCATTGCTGATACATGTATGCTATTTTGGACACCCGATGATACACATAACATGATTGGACTTCTGATTCTATTACTGACTACCCTTATTACTGCCTATTCGTTTGCATGTTATTTCAGTATATATTATCTTCATATGTACACACTGTTTTTGCACATGCATTATCCCCTTTATTCTTACACATTCACTAGGGGTTCTGACTCCCTGAATTTGTATATTCACATATGTGACTATTTATTGCTGATCAGGTATTTGGTGAGGATCACAAGCATCTTGAGAAACATAAAATTTTCTCTATTTGATTGCCGGTACTTTTTCTTAACCTTTATCTCTGTTGATTTCTTATTCTCTACATATATCACTTTCAGTTGTCATTGCATTCCTTTATTCATCTATTATCACGTATGGACATTTTTATATATTATTGCATTGATGTTGATTTTTCATAGTGATTATATAGCTTGTTTAGGTCACTTTAGGCTTAGCCTGTATACGTGGGGTATTTTCCTTGCGTATATGCATCGCCGACTCTCGTTGCGACTCTGTTTTCACGTATTTTAGAAAACGGGGCGTGACACACAGAATGAGGCAAATGTAGTCTAGTAACAAAAAAATCAGGAATATTTATTGTAGTACAGAATTAGGGTACAAGTAATGGGAATGATAACTTATCATATAACAATAGTAATAAGCAGTATTGTCGATTATTTTAATCAAACCTCTCTAGTGTCCCATACCACTGGCAGTTCATACTAATTCCGCACTTCTAGCAGAACATATTCGAATTCTAATATACGAATACTATTATTCGAATAAGAGAGTGACCGAATAACATCCGCTTCTGACATTATTATTGTTAGCTAATTAAGTTATAACAGATGAAGGATAATACGTTGTGCTATTTAATAATAATCAGTATCGCCTAATATTTCAATCATCTCTCTACCAGTGCCTCACGGCAGTCCAACTAGAGCTTGTGTTCCAGCAAAACTCGTTTAGGTCTAATATGTGAGTACTGATACTTGAACAAAAGAGAAATCAAATATCACACATTCTCAATTTTATTATTGTTTAGCTATTACATTCTTATTATTCATCCGATTCATATCTTTAGGTATGTGTCACCAGCATACATACATCCACATATGAATAAGATGAGTTATTATTAGAAACTGATGGATGCCGGTATGATACCATATTTATAATGGTGGATATGCCTGAAGTGTTGCGTTGGATGCCGGTATGATACCATATTTATAATGGTGGATATGCCTGAAGTGTTGCGTTGGGTGTAAAATAATTTCCAAGAAAAAGTAGTTATATGCCTGAAGTATCGTGTTGGGTCACGTAGTATCCGCACACCACGCTATCTAGTTGATGAGGACACTATAATTAATTTAATAAGATATAATTTAAATATTGTTAATTTTTAAAAATATCAAATACAAAAAGTAAAATACCATAATAATTCTCCATGTAAGATACATACTCATAAACCACACATTTTGATTACTATTTGTCATAAATATAGGCATGACTTTTTTCATAAACAAACAACCTAGTGAATTTAGAACAATATATAAATATTTTTCTGCATCATTTTTCAAGTGCTCGAATAAGTGCGGGTGATCCACAAAGTATTCATCTACATCAGGCATCATGTTTTCTAATTTATCACCCTCATCACAATCAACTTCTTTCTATCATGTTTTCAATTTATCACCCTCATCATCATCAACTTCTTTCTTTTCATCATATCTTCTATCATTTGAATTAATAGGTCTATCTTCTCTTATATTCTCACCATGTCATATCCATCTTGTATAACTTGTATCAAATCCATTAATGAATAAATAATTTTTAATACTTCAACTGTAACTTTATCAAGACGATCACATTTTATGCAGAACAATTAATACAGTTAGAATTGTCAGCATGCTCAAAAACAGAGTTGATAAACTCCTCTACACCTTTCTCATATTTGTATTTAATCAATTAGCACGAATCTAATTTCGATCCATCTTTGCTATGTCTAGACATAAAAAATAAAATATTAATTTTTGATATACATGAAAAAAAATCCAAACAAAAAATTAATTTTCGATTCACAAGGTAGACACACATGAACACATACATACAAACACACACATCACATACGTACACATGAACACACACACACACACATCACATACGTACACAGGAACACACACACACACACACACATACACCCACCGCACACATCATACGCACATAAACACACGCGCGCGAATACACACGCACACACATCTCACACATACACACATATGAACAAACATATGAACACACGCACACGCACACATACATTGCACACATCACACATCAGACATTAGACACACACACACACATGAACACACACATCGCACACATCATACATAAACTCTCTCTCTCTCTCTCTCTCACACACACACACACACACACACACACACAAAAGCACATATATGTATATTACACACATAAATGAACACACACACATCACACATATACATTCATCATTAACATCGGTTCTATAAAAAACTATCATTAAAAATTGAAATTTTCTAGAAAATTTTCATTAATTTCACCAATTTAGCACCAAAGCAAATTTTCAATTTTTTTTTATCTAAACTAACATTTTTTCCTCTAGCAAAATATACATGAGAATATAGAAAAGTGTAATACCTCAAAGGCTTTGGTGATAAGTCAGAGTTTGCAAGGGGGCTCGCCGGAGGGAAGAGAGGGTGGGGGCTCAACGGAGGGGTAGAGAGAAGGGTAGGGGCGTGCTGGAAGGGCAGAGAGATGAGGCTATAGGACTCACTTGGGAGGGGGAGGGGTGGGGGAGAGAAAGAAGTAGCGTGTCAGGTATAGGTGGTGACAGGAGTAGGGCTCGCTAGAGGAGAGATGGGCAGGGGGCTCGTCGAAGGCGTAGAGAGATGGGTGGCCGGAGATTGTTTAGGGGGAGAGAGACTGGGGGTCAAATTTTTTTGGGGTGGGGGACAGGGGGCGGCAACAGGTGGGGAGGGCTTACAGGCGGGGGGAAGAGTGCATTGGCGGAGGGATCTATCTGTAGTAGGGGAGAGTGAGATCTGACACAGACAGAGAGAGAGAGAGAGAGAGAGAGAGAGAGAGAGACCGTCGGGGGGTTAAGGTTTTTTTTGTTTTTTTTGGGGGGGGATTTAACGTCGATTCCTATGGGAACCAATGTTAAATCCCAGATTTAACGTCAGTTCAAAAGAATCAACATTAAATCCAAGGGTATTTAACGTAGGTTCTTTTGAACTAACGTTAAATCCTTTGGATTGAACGTTAGTTCTTTTGAACTAACGTTAAATCCTAGTTTTTAATGTCAATTCTTTATAAACTGACATTAAAATATTATAATTAATGTCGATTTAGACAAATAAACGTTAAAAATTTGTTTTAATGTTGTTTTTATAAAAAATGACATGAAATCTGGTGATTTTTAATCTATTTATGGTTGTAGTGATTATCGCGTTGTTTGAACAAAGAACCGACATGAATAAAAATGCAGTGGCATTTTCATATATATAAGAGTTATTATGATTGGAAGAATATTTTTCAAAACAATATAGATATATTCCACTCGGTTCTTTATAGAATCGATGTGCAATGTTATCTAGTGATTTTCGAAAAGATTCCACATCAGTTCTTAAAAAAATCTGACATGGAATATAAATATTCGATGTCAGTTTAAAAATACCGACGCCGAGTAACTAAATTTAACGTCAGTTCCTTTTATGAACCAACATTAATATCTTTTCAAAATTCGCGCCCCTGTCAGCCCACCAAATTTTTGTTCCCTAATAACTCTCGATCGCCTCCCTCAAGCCCCCTCTCTCGCCTCTCTTGTTTCTCTCTCGCTCTCTTCCCTCCTCCACGAGCTTTTCCCTCAAGCCCTCCTCACCGGCTCCCCTCTCTCCTCCCCGCGAGCTCTTACTCCCCTCTCTCACTCTATCTCACTCTCTTTCCCCTCTCTAACCCTAACCCTAACTTTTCCCCTCCTCACTGACTCAACCTCCTCAAGTGTCTCCACCAGCCTCTCTCTTGCCACCTCCAATGTCTCCATTATCAATGATCTCCTCCTCTTCCTCTAGTGCCATCTCAACCTCCTCCAGCGGCACCATCGCCATCTCATCCTCCTCTGGCTCCGGCTCCATGGTCTCATCCTCCTCTAGCACCTCTGCTGCCATCAGTCTCCGCGTATATATAAATTTGATTGTTCTATTTAGGCTGGTTTATCTCAAAATTTATCCATTTGTCTCAAAATTTTTGTCAGTGAGTTTGCCCTAGAAATGTTTTTGATAAATAAGTGCATACAAAAATTGGTAATATAATTAACTAGTACACCCTATTGACTAGTGTGTGTGTGTGTGTGTGTGTGTGTGTGTGTTATTGGTGGTGGTAGTGGTGTGTGTGCCATGCTTGATGTGTGTGTGTGTGTGTGTGATGGTTATGGTATAATGTGTGTGCCATACTTGATGTGTGTGTGATGGTCGTGGTATAATGTGTGTGCCATGCTTGATGCGTATGTGTATGATGGTGGTGGTGTTGTGGTGTGTATTCCATGCTTGATGTGTGTGTGTGTGGGTGGCGGTGTTGGTGGTGGTGGTGTGCTATTAGTGGTGGGGTGGTGGGGTGGGTGGGTGTGTATGCCATACTTGATATGTGTATGTGAGTGTGTTGGTTGTGTGTGCTTGGTTGTGCCATGCTTGATGTGCGTGTATGTGGTGGTGTGTGTGTCAATCATGATGTGTGTGTGTGTGTGCGCGCGCGCGCGCGCGTGTGATGGTCATATGTATGTCATGCTTGATGTGTATGTGTGGTGGGGTGCGTGTGTGTATCATGCTTGATGTATCTTTGATGGTGTCGTGTTGGTGGGCGTGACAATTATTCCATATAATAGGGGTAAGTAATATTTTTTATAATAAAATTCAATTGTTATTTTATTTAATTTCGCATATATGAAATTATCTTATAGTTCACATTGGGTACTGTGTGTGATTGACCTACGACAAGTAATTGTATATTGGTTGGACTCGTTGGGAGAGCGAAGTGTGAAAACCGATTAAGAAAATAATTGATTTATGAGTGTTTAATCTTATATATATATATATATATATATATTATATATATATATATATATATATATATATATATATAGTAATGCATCAAATACCTTTAAATTTTTTCATAGCATCTATCATAAAATATTTATTAATAATCTTGTTTAATTTCTAAAATTATGAAAAGGGCCCTCACCATGTTTGCACCAAACCGATAGGGTAAACCTGCTATATAGAAGAGGATTCAGGTAATTCCTTTGAAAATTCACGTAAAACATTAAGTTCTAACTTTTAATTAAAACAATTATCGTCAACTTGATTTTATTATGAATGGACACTATACCATGCGATTTATGCGTCAAAAATGAATCTTATTCCCAAAAGGTATAATCCTCTGAATTAAACTAAATAAATATCTTTTGTTAGTGTTAAAATAAACACAAATAAATGAATATGTTTGCAGTTTGATGATAAAAAAAACATCTACGGATAAGAAATTATAGGAAGTTTAGAAAGAGTAGGCGAAATATATGGAGAATTGTATTGATAGTAAGTAATTTTTTTAGAATCTTGTATTCAATGTGTTTGTATCTGTATCCATGCTGTTTTGCATCATTATATTTCAGATATACCTGTACTAAATTTTTTCATTCTCATTACATGGTAGATAAAGTGAGAGTCCCAAGGATCAATGCATGGTGTCCTTTAACTAGAGAGGGTAATAAGTAATTTTAAAATTTTCTTTTTATTTTTGAATTTATGCATGTTTTCATTTTGATGATGTTTGTGTAAATCAATGTATGTGTGAGAGTGTGTTATTATATAGTATCAGTGTGTGTGTGTGTGTGTGTGTGTGTGTGTGTGTGTGAGTGTATTATTGTATAGTATCAGTGTATGTGTGAGAGAGTGTGTATGGGTGTATGAGTGTGTGTGAGTATGTGTATGTATCCGGATGTGTGTGTGTGTGTGTAAGAGAGAGAGAGAGGGAGGGAGAGGGGGAGAGAGAGGGAGGGAGAGGGCATGTGTATCAATGTGTGTATGTGAGAGAAAGTGTGTGTGTGTGTGTGTGTGTAAGAGAGAGAGAGGGAGGGAGAGGGGGAGAGAGAGAGAAAGAGAGAGTGCATGTGTATCAATGTGTGTATGTGAGAGAAAGTGTGTGTGTGTGTGTGTGTGTCAGTGTGTGTGAGAGTATGTGATAGTATGTGAGAGTGTTAGTTTCTGTCAGATTGAGCGTCAATTTTTCTTTACATTTTAATTGATTCAGGTCACTATTTATACAGGTTTTGGAAGCAATCAGACACAGAGAGTTGTGTATAATATCAGATACAACAGCAGTGGAAGCAGGATGTTAGTTTTTTGTATTATTTAAAATTCAGTTAGGATAGCTTGATGTAATTTTGTACAAATATTTCAATTATCAATAAAATTACACTAACAAAATATATATTTGTAATTTGATATATATATTTATATATTTATTTTTAATACATGTGCTTTGGATTCTTGAATATTATCGGTGTGCATCTTTAATTGTGAGTATCTATGTGTATCTATTTAATATGTGTATAGGTTGTATATATGTGTACATGATACCACAAAAAACTACTATTTAAAAAAAAATAAAACATATGACGTCGTTTTCAACTGACATCGTATTAAACTTTCCACATCGGTTTACTAAAAGAACAGGCATGGATACTTACTTTCACTAGTACAGAAAAGGGATTTCGCGTCGCTCTTTTCATGTCGGTTGTCCTACGAATTGACATGAATCAAAAGATGATGGCAATTTTATAAATAAAATGAGTTTATATTTGAGTCGAATTTTTTCAAAAAAAAATTGAATGAGATTTCACGCGGTTTTGTTCAGAACTGACATGGATTCTCATGATTTAACGTTGGTTCTTTACAAAACCGACGTAGAATAGCACATCCATTGGATGAGCCATATTCCACAACGTAAATAAAAAAAACTTAAGACGTCGGTTCTTTAATTGAACCGATGTCTTTTACAAAAAAAAATTTTAAAATAAAAAAAACCTTAAGATGTCGGTTCTTTAATTGAACCGACCTATGTTCCAACAAAAATTCTAATCCCATGGTTTCCCTCCCAAATTCCTCCAAAAAAAAAAAAAAATTAAAAAGCGCGCTCACTACCTCTCAAATTCCCCATCAAATCTCTCTCCCTCCATCTAGCCCAAAGCCTCCTCGAGCTCACCTTCTCCCACCGCGTCTGCGCCCTCGCCTAGCTCCTCCTCAAGCTCACCTCCCTCCCCCTCACCTCCACCCTTGCTCAGTGCGGCTGCGGCAGCAGCACTACTGCAGCATCCCTGCCTCATCGAGCTAGCCCTCCCCCAGCTCGAGGCCCCCGCCCTCGCCCAACACGACAGCGAGAGCTCTGTTTCAGAGAAAAGCGAGCTCTGCCCTGAACAGAGCAACAACAAGCTCTGCTCTAAACAGGCCTGAGATGTCATCGAAGTACCAGTATTGTGCGACTTGTTGGACATCGGGCTGTTCAAGGGCAGACACATTGGTTGGCTAGGCCGGGTTACAACCCGGCCCAGTTTTTCATATATTGCCTTAAACTTTTTTCCTATATATTGTCTTAAATCTCTTTCTATTTTAATTTTGTTTCGGCAAATTTATTTCTGATTTTACCCCTGATTTAGTGGAGAATACTGTTTTATTCTTTTGACATTTATATAATTCATAAGAATAAGTTATAAAAAGTTGCAGCTCACCCCAAAACTTATTTCTGGTGCCGCCTCTGGGGTTGTTCATGTCGATCCCATCATGGTTGCCATCAATATCGAGGAACTGGGGGTTTTGGATGGTGTCGAACTCAACAGCGAAGATTTCATTTGATGGGCTGCTGTTGTGATGCTCATTGAAGAGGCCAATGTACTGGCGTGGGAAAGGAGAGGAGAAGTTGGAGGTGGAAGAGATGACAAGGGCGAGGCCGTGGCAGCTGACGTTGGTGAGTACGGGGGCGATGGAGTGCACGAAAGTGGTGAAGGAGAGGGCTTTGGATGGTGGTGGTGATATGGGCTTCAAGGGAGAGGGAGAAGGTGGAAGGTGTGGCCCTGCATGTGAGAGGTGGTGATGATGAGGGCGAGAAGGCTGGTGGATGTGATCGATGCGAAGCCGTCGAGGTAAAAGAATCGACAGGAGTTAAGATGGTAAGTTTTGAGAGGAGGAAGATAGAATTGAAGCCCATTGGTTGGCTGGTTGGGCTATAGCCCAGCCCAGTTTTTCATATATTGCCTTAAATTTTTTTCCTATATATTGCCTTAAATCTCTTTTTATTTTGGTTTTCTTTTGGCAAATTTATTTCTGATTCTACCATTGATTTAGTGGAGAATATTGTTTTGTTCTTTGACAAATTCATATAATTCATAAGAATAAATTATAAAAAGTTACAGCCCACCCTATATTTATTCCTGGTTCCGCCTCTAAGGCTGTTCATGTTGATCCCTTCATGGTTGCCATCAATATCGAGGAACTGGGGGTTTTGTATGGTGTCGAACTCAACAGCGAAGATGTCGCTCGATGGGCTGCCATTGTAGTGCTCATTGAAGAGGCCAATGTACTGGCGTGGGAGAGGAGAGGAGAAGTTGGAGGTGGAAGAGATGACAAGGGCGAGGTCGTGGCAGCTGATGTTGGTGAGTACGGGGGCGATGGAGAGCGCGAAGGTGGTGAAGGAGAGGGCTTTGGATGATAGTGGTGATGTGGACTTCAAGGGAGAGGGAGAGGGTGGAAGGCGTGGCCCTGCATGTGGGAGGTGGTGATGGTGAGGACGAGAAGGCCGGCGGATGTGATCGATACGAAGCCGTCAAGGTGAAAGAATCGATAGGAGTTGAGATTGTAAGTTTTGAGAGGAGGAAGATAGAATTGATGGACATTGTGATGACATTTTTAGTTCCTAAGAAATGGAAGCAGAGCTCAACTGAAATTTATGTATGTCTCTTGACGAAAACAAATGGTCCTAATTTTTTACTTTTTTTTTGCTATTTTTGATCCGAATCAAAGAGTTAAAATTTGAGGTAGGGAGGTTGTGGTTGTGGTTGATGGTGGTGGTGTTGTTGCTCTTATGGTTGTTGCTGTTGAGAATGACCCCGACAGTGGTGACGAGAACGACCCCGGTGGCGGCACGAGAACATTTTTTCTAAAAATAAATTCAATTACCATGTCGGTTCTTATATGAATTGTTGTGGTATCCTATATGTAAGACGTCGATTTTAAACCGAAATTGTAAGTCTCGACTTACAACGTCGCCCGCATAGATGTCGGGGCATTGCTTCGTTATAATGTCAGTTTTAAACCGACGTTAAATATTTTTTTTTGTACTAGTATATTTACGTCGGTTCTTTTAATGAACTGACGTGGAAAGAAGTTTTCACGTCCGTTCATAAAAGAACCAACGTGGAAAAAGCTTTGTATGTCGGATCAAATATGAACTGACGTGAAAAGTAAAGTTATCATCTCAGTTTATTAAAAGAACCAATGTAGATAATGGCTAAATACTGACGTTAAAATCTCAATCAAGTGACATTATTAATGTCGGTTTTTTAAAAAACTGACATTAAATATTAATTTTTTAACATCAGTTTTCAACTGACGTGCAATATGTACGTCGCCTATATGGACATCGGTTGTATAACCTACGAATTTAAATCAACATTAAAGAGTTGTTAAGGGAAAATGGGATCTGCAGTGTCATTAATTACAAGCTTCAAATGTCGTGAGAAATGATTTCCCGGTGATTTTAAATATTGGTTGACTGGTCTCACACGTTTAAGCAATATCTTATCTAGTTTTGACGTACCCGATAAGATTGCTGATGTTCAATATTATCGATGTTGGCACATATTGGGACTATAAATCGTTAGATGATCTATATTGATATTGATACTCATATTGAGAATTTAAATTAAAATAAATATAAAAAAATATAAACTAGTTCTTCGAAATCCAAAATCTGACGGCCGTGATCGAGCTCTGCAAGCTTCAGTCTATTTCTTGTGAAAAAAATCAAGCAACTGGACTTTATCTAATAAGAGTTGTCTTGGGGAAGCATAATATTGAACATGATGTTTATCCAACATCACCCTCGTTGAATCTCTTAGCTTTGTACTTGAGCGCAGTGCTTTCTAATGAAGAAAGAAGTGGTTATACTCCACTTTCACACTGAAAACACTTGATCACCCCTTGAAATCCCAATTTATACATCAGTTACATCACCCGTGGAAATTATACAAATTGATCACAATGTCCACTGATGTAAACTGTCTTTATAGTTTCGTTTAACGTCGTAAAGAGAAGGGGGAAAAGCAACAAGAAATCATTGATGCGAGAGAAATTCATAGAAAATCTAGTGAAAACTATTGGGAAACTCTTTGTAATTTCGAATGCTCTACACACGAAATGTGTGTATCTATAACATCTATTATTTATATTATAATTATTATTTGAAGCATGTCGTAATCTGGTAAAAGGATGATTCTAATATTAGAGCCCTGAGGATTCTAAAGAGCTTTTACTACTGTGTTACAATGACATTTCTAATTTTTTTAGAAAAAAAACTCGGAAGCATCTCATATTGAGAGCCTGGCCTTGAACTTGAGATCTCTTATTTTCCAACTCGTTTCTTTTACCATCTGAGTCATCCCAATGGCTCATATTTATTATTTTTGATTTCCTATTATATTCAAATCATTCTTCAAATTCTATCATTCAATTTTATGTAGATTTACTTTTCCTTGGATCTCGTTGGCTTTGTGTGAGTTTCTACTTGAGTTTATGTCATATTCACATTCTTCATTTTCAGTAAGAATTTTTCGATCAGCTGATTTTGCCTCCAGCCGCCCCCAACCCTGAAGAATAAAATAAGAAAATTCTATTCGGTTGGATGAAAAAAATTTTAAAAACAACAAAATTGTCCCTGTGGCCTAGTAAAAAATCTCTTCATTCCATCCTCTTTAGCAAGTTGGAGCTCCAACATCTCTCTCTCTCTCTCTCTCTCTCTCTCTCTCACACACAACAATGGGGAGTT